>CAEFZY010026573.1:0-84491 GCA_903066815.1 Brachyrhaphis roseni
GACCGTTTGCAGTTCTTTATAATCCATAAAATGTTTAGAAAATCTGCTGTGCATAATAATTTGGAACAGTGCATTTTAAGTTTTTTTTATTTTTGAAAATAATACTGTTCTCATGGGGAGAATAATTTGGAACACAGTGTAATAAAAACAATAGATAGTTTTTATTACTATAAAAACTATTGTTTTATAGTAATAAAACAATAGATTTGTATATATCTCAAATATGGGTCGGTGAGATATATTATCTCATATCTCAAATATGAGATAATTTGAACAACATTTAAACATAAATGAACATGCCTTGTGTGGCCAGGACCGTCTGACTTCTGGCTGCCACAAATTGAGTCGTGCCTGTTGAGTGTGTTGGGGGGCTCCAGTGAGAAAGGGGGGAGTCTCCACTGCTTTGTGCTGGCCAGTCTCGTTGGTGGGAGCTTGGGCTGCCACCTTGGCTACATTTGACTTGCATGGTGAGAGATGCCGATATGGCTGGGTCGGTGGTCCTCAGAGCCCCGTGTCTCCCTTTGTGCTTGTTTGGCCTGCGCCTGCTGCTCCTTTGCTCTGCTGGTGACCTGTCTCTGTGGATGTTGCATGGCTGCCCATTGCATTGTGTTTGTCTGCCTGGGGCTTTTGCAGCCTTCTAGAACCAAGGTCACAGGTCCTTTGCTAGTCTTGGTTGGTGTGTGTTGCAGGCCTTTCACTGTCCACAAAGCATTTGTGCTTAGGGCACCCAAATGGCTAGCAGCAGTCTTGAACACTGGTTATTAATACCTCAATGTGGCCTGCCTACTTTGATGCAAGTTGCAGTCTCAATTTAATAAAGTCAGTAATGCAATTAGGAAACATCTTAAGACATCCTGTTTGTAGAGCAAATCTTCCCTAGCAAACCAGGCAGCCATCTTCACAATATAGTATTAATATCCATAAAATCATGACATAACTAATACTTGTGTTGACAATTTTTCCCACGTGAGCTGTTATTTTGTGCAGCACCTCCAGAGTCTCCTGATTAATCCTTCCTTTTCCTGACTTTTTAAAGTGGACATAAATAATTTGGCTAGCTTGTGATTCTTCCCATTGCAAGTCATCCAAGATTTTATACTGAGTTTTGTGATTATTTTAAAATTAACATAAACCTTAAAAAAGTAGTATGCTATATTGTGGCCCTGGTCAATGCATGTCCTTAAACATGTTTTACTAAAAGCATTTTTTTTCAACCATCTTCTTTTCTGAATGGGAAACTTTTTCACTGGTTTACTATTTGAGGGAGTTTCATAGAAAGCTATTGGCCAAAAATTCACCAGAGGCTTTGTAAACAAAGATTTAATCTGTTACTCATTGTAGAAATATCCCTTTATCTCTTTCTGTTGTATCAAAGATTTGGAAGTAGACAGAATTTTAAAACATATGTACCATAATTGCTGTAATAAAGCAAACATATGCATGTTAAGTCACCTATCATTTCATCCAAAAGAATTTAGAGGTAACATGATTTGATTAAAGTTATCTGAACATAACAAATTCAGGACTACTCTTGGCATCAGTGACTGGATATTGAGTCACATTATTTTGCAAGCAATTCATGACGTTTCTTTTTTTTTTTTAAAGTTTAGAAATCCCAAGATATAAATGAATTTATATGTATTACATGCATTTGTTGTGGAAGAATCTCAGGTTACGACTGCATAGGTTTCATTTGTGTTCTGTGCTTTTTAGCCTGTTGGATATTTGTTTGTTTTCCTCGCAGAAATCACGCCATTCACTGCGAAACTGTGAGAGTGAAACCTGTCATGGGTTTCTGCAAACACGGACCACAAGCTCACAATGGAAAACCATCAAAAGGCAGCCTGAAACCAATGTATGAGCACAACCTGCTCCCAGGTCGTAATTGTTAACACATTGAGAGTTTGTAAAACTGGGAGGGATCATTCCCTCCCACTCTAAGTTTTTTATATTTTCCACATGGGATAATTTTCCAAGCACCATGTTTTTGTCATTTCTGCACCCCATGTTGATATATTTTGAGGCAGGATCTCCATTAAAATACTACTTTGGGATGCTTCAAGTTTTATTCCCTGTCTTCTCACAGCTGACAGAGGAACACTGTGTCTTGGTATGAGTTTTTAATCTGTGCATAAAAAGCTGAGACAAATATTAAAATGGGAATTAAAACCACACAATGACTGTGGTTTTAAACAATGGCAAACAACTATGCTTTTATTTTGAGACCACACAAATACACACAAGCACATGTACCTGTCTGCATTGTCTATCCTCCATCTGATAAATGCCACCCTGAGGGAAACAGTAATAAGTCAGTCACCTGAATATTCATCCAGGGGTGCGCTGTGTGTGCCTGGTGATAAAGCGTCACAGAAAGAGGGGTGCGTGGGGTACAGAGGGCGTTGCTAGAGGCACAAAGATGGCAATCACAAGAGAACATGCAGCTGAGGCAGAGAGAAAACAGCCTCTTGAGACAAGAGGTGAAGAAAAGTAGACCTGATTTTTTACATAAGAGTTGTGACAAAAAACTATGAACCTGCTCATAAGAGCGAGTGATGAGTGAATTGGATTTTTTTTTCTTTTTTAACAGATGTTTAGATTAAGAGAAGAGAGGGGATCTGAGGCTGATGCCCAGTAGACAGAGCATGACTTGATACTTAATCTGACTTTCAACATTTTTGTTTTGGTTAAACTTAAAAGGGCTATGGTCTAAAATCCTAATTTCCATGATATATAAAGACAATGCTTTAAATCAAAATATTATTTGCTGTAAAAATATTTTAATCTGTGGAGGAAACCAATAGAAAGGTGAAACATTGGTACCAAGACATAATTTTTTTTCTATTTTATTTATTTTAAACAAAAAATGAAAATAAGACAGCTAAAAAAATAAAATAAATAATAGTCGTGTCAATTCACACAGCAGACAATAGACGGAAGGACATTTTTAGCATTTTTACCAGGTTAGCCAATAAATGTGGAGGGATCTGCTGACCTTCTTTGTTTTGACGTTTCAAAGCAATAGCGCAAATTATTACTGATCCAACAATATGCTTTGCTCCATTAGTTTGAGTTTTACTGCTTGGGGCTTTGGTATTACACATGACAAATATCTGGACAATTAACCACCAATCAATGATTCACCTATCAGTGAAGCAGCAGAAAAAAAGTGGCTTCATCTTGTTGGGATCAGGGTTCAGAATTAGGCTGATAGACTTGCAGAGCATCAGGTCTAAGACATTTAGAGTCAGAGACTCGAGTTTTGCCAAAAGAGGAAAACAACTGAAAACTGTAACAATAAAAATTACATCCTGTCTAAGCTTAAAGATTACACCTTAATTATAATGTGTATTAAAGGTTTAAATAAAAAAATATGATTTATGTTCTGCTTTGTATGCTAAAATAAGCAAATACATTAGCATTTTGACCTTGTCCTCCACTGCACTCTGTGAATGCAATCACAGCTCAATTAAACCTCAGTCACGCAGCTACAAATAGTCCCAAATAGCCAGCGACCAATGACTCCTGTCAGTTTAATAAACTGTTTTCTGAAGCTGTCGTGTAAGTTGCGGAGTACAACCAACCTCCTTTAATGAGATATGCAAATTCTTATTATAAACCCAATGACGCTGCACCATAATTAACCCTAATATTTGAAAGTTTGCAACATTCTCCCTTTTGCTTGTTCCCCATACACTTCACTCCTTTCTTTTACATATCTATTTTGTGTATAAAGCCTAGCTAATAAAGTGAAGGTTTTTACATTTCTAACATATTCCTGCCTGGACACTTTTCAAAATGCAGAGTTTATTACATTACAACTTTATCATAGTATCCTTACATAAACTGAAAATAAAAGGAAAAAAAGGGAATTTGCTGTACAGAGATAGAGAACTGAGTGAAACTGTGATTTCCATGGTTTGTTACAATGAGATATCTTTGATCACAGCAATTTCACAGCTGTTCTGGCCTAAATTTAATCATTGTCTCTGAGAGATCAACACATTTGTGATTCATTACATAACATAGCAAAAATAAACATTAACTCTGGTTAGAAGTTCTATTTTTCCAATTTGCTAGATAATTTTTTAAGTGATTTCTATGTCTATTATAATTAGTAAGTGTTTAAGGACAGTATCATAAAGATTTTTGCACACTTTGTAGACGGGTTTGGTGCCGTTATATGAAAGGTTGAATCTTTTACCTAGTGTTTTTAAACAAGCTCCAATTTTTCCTTTTTTTTTAACAGCAAATAATGTAAAGCAGCGACCACTAGCCTTTTTTAAACTTTTAGCTACTTCTGTGATGTGGAGTACCATAAGAAACTGATGTTACATTCTTTTATAACTCTTCCTTAATTGTGAATTTTTGGCCAGATTTACTGGCGATTATATATGTTAGACGTGAGTTTCGGGATGTTTAAAGTGTACTTAGTATTAAGTACTAACTGTGGTGTATAATAGGCACCAACGCAGATCTGGGGTATATCCATACCTGCCGCTTCCCCCTCCATGACTATTTAATTTGTGTGTAGTTTTATTCTTTGAGCCAAGCATCTTAGCCACCAACCGGGCAACAGAAATATGCTGTCTGGTACTTTGATGCTGGAAATGCATACCATTAATTATGTGAATGCATTTTCCCATTTCCATTACAAGGAACACAAGCTCAGCAGAGAAATTTACAGTCATTGCATTCTCATTATCTCTTCTTTTGTTCTGTGTTGACCATCCTCTCCTTCCAACTCATTTCCTTACTCCAGTCATTCAGATCCTTTGTGGTTTTGCATAATGTGTTTTCCTTTAAAAGCCTTGTTGTGTGCACGTGATGGACTGAAGTGAAACACTCTGATGGCATCCCTTGGGGTTTTCAATCTGATTAGTTTACAAATCCATCACAAACACCTTATTGCTGTTGCCTAAGGGGCCAGCATTTTATATTGAATTGATGGACTTAAAATTACTGCAGCTGCGTCTTTGATTGTAGTTATACTAGACTGTAGCAATCGTGGCATTGCTGTTTAAAACACAAGGCTCCAGCTCTTGACAGAAGGTTTCTATTTCAGTGTCATTGTTCTCTTTAAAGATGAAAGGAATTTACACTGTCATTAACATCAAACGTGCGTTAGCTTCTCAGTTAATTTAAGCCTGCGCGTTCCAAGTGGAAATACAGCAAAGACAAGAAAACTAAGTTTGAGTTAAGTTTCCGACCTAATTTATTGTGGAAAACTCTTATCTGTTGGTAATCTTTTAACTAAGAGTAAATTAGCAAAACTATTGATAATCAATGGCTGTTGGCTTAGGTTAAGAGCTTCTACGGATTGTTCAGAAGTTTATTCAGAAGAAAAAAGAGTCAGGTTGTCAATATGTTGATTAACTTTATGATGCCTCTTTATATTGTTGTCGTCAGTCAGGACCAGTGTTTGTTTCTGAACCATGATTATCCATTTTAATGACTTGTCATGTTATAATCTTTCCCTATTTGTTCCAATTTAACATATTGGAACCAACAATTAAGCTGATGTATGTGGACTTATTTCTAATGTTGTAAAATAAAGCTCAATGTGTTTATATACTATTCTTTTATTCATGCTCCCTGGGAATGTCCAAAGCCTCAGTATTTGTGGAACAAAGCAATATGTTGTATTTCTAAAATGGGAGGAGTCACTTTTTAGGAATAAAATGATTGACAATACTAAGGCTGAACAAAGAATGATAAAGTTGCTCTGTTTCTTCCTTTTCATCCTCCAACCTCGCTGACAAGTTAAAGCTCAATATGTTGGATTTGGAAATGGTGGAAGCCTGTTGGAAATCTCAGAGTCAAAGTATCAAATTCTCTTGGGAATACATCCAGCAAGTGATTCAGTCTGCATTACACATTAGCATGGGCCCAAGCCTTGTCATGACAGGCTACAGCCAATTGTGATTCTGAACTCTGCTAGAGCTTTTGTTTGACACACTCAGTGGGGCATAATATTTGCTCCTCATTTAAATATTTCAGTCCCACTCAAAGCAGCAAGGTGAGAAAAAAAATGCTTGAAGTCTGTTCTTACGACTTTTCATTACAATAGTTCTTTGTATCAGTGGCAATCAGTATTGACACTGGGTATATTTGTATAACAGTGTTGAATACGATGCTAGAAATAAGAATGTGCTTGTTTTTGGTTCAACATTAGCAAGATTTACTAAAAGCAGGATAGACTTTCAAAATCTGATGTCATAAATAAATTATGCAATTCACTAATGCAGAGCAAGCTTTTTCTTTCCCACATCAGATGACTGTCAGACTAACTGAAAAGCAACTTTTCACCAATATCCCTCTAAGCTTAAAATGAGCATTTCTCCTGGGTCAATGTGAACCTTTGACTCACTGGTCTCCTTTGTCTGAGCCAGGAGTGAAAGAGCTGAACAGCTGCTGGCTGTGATCCATAAACAGAAAGATTGAGGTCCTGATTGGAGCAGTGCATGATGCAACATCAAGCTAAAGTTTCAGCCTTTTGCATCAGAGTTTAAAATCACACAACACTGGGAAACAGAAGCCAGATGGTTAGTTACCTCCCAACCTTGAATATGAGTGTGAGGAAATGGAATCATGTGCCTACAGCACTTTGATTATTCATTCTTGGGTTTAAATGGGTGGCCTAACCAAGCTGTTGATGATGAACATGTAAACATGTTGTGTTGACAAAAAGTCTATGCCTGTAATGCTAGTGTGTAATGCAGAATATGTGAAATGCAACAGATTTTTTTTAACCACATCTAAACAATTTGCCCATACAATTTGAAGAAAAAGCTGATAAACACATTTGGATTATTTGGGATGTTTGATAGAGAACATCAGAGAATAAATATGAAGACTGAATCAACAACAAAATGGAAAGAGTAAAACACCACTGCAAACTTGCAAACTTTCCAAGAGATGACAGACGACCTAAAGCAACAAGCTGACCAAGGAGAGAATCACTCAGAGAAACAGCCAAGAAGCCCATGATACCACTCAAGGAGCTGCAGAGATCCACAAATTCTCAGAGGGGAGAGCCTGGAGAGCTCAACAACAACCAGGGTACTTTACCACTGGAGGTAACATTTTACTTATTTTACCTCATGTGTCCCACATCAAATTTGTTTTGACATAAAAATCTAGCAAAAATAAGCAGTTTGTGTTTGTAAAGAGAACTATAAATTGCGTTTCAATATGAAGCTATGTTTTTTTCAATTTTACGTAAAAAAGTATAACTCCTCCACTGCACATGCAGATAGAAAGCCTTGATAATATTTGAGAATTCCTTCAGCTTGACAAATTCACAGCTCCCTCTGTCCCTCTGAGAGAACTTTCTGTTGAACTTTTATTTGTTAAGACAACCACTGTATTGGCTGTTACACAGATGGGCCACCCTGTCTGCCATAACAAGGTTTAAATAGGAAGAGATGAATATCGAAGGGCAGAAGCAAGAATAAGCCTAGTGACTGAGGTAGGGTAAAAGCTGACAGGACAACCCATTGGAGGGGAAAGGGACAACTGACAAGCCTCCAGCCATTTGAACCGAGTGAAGGTATAAACCCAGATCAATACTCTGCTAAATGGCTAGAGAAGCAAACTTCCTTTACAAGCTTAGATTTTAAGCTGCTGTTGGAACATCGTTTTTAATTACTTTAAATGGGGAAATACTTTAGTGCTCCATTGGTCTTTAGTAAAGAACAGAGGGTAATGTATAAAATGTAATTAAAACTCTGTCTTGGTGTGTAACTCAGGATAGGAAGTCTAAAGAAAGGAGCCAAAGTTAAAGAGGCGGATCTTGTAAATTATAAGTGCTCATGATTAGACATGCTAGCTAAAGTTACTAAACTTTACTCATCTCCATATGAGAAATATTTCATTTGCTTGGTTTAATACCTATGAAGACAGCCTTTCAATAAGACTGAATAACAGTTCCAGCAACCTATGGAGTTTATTTTACACATTTCCAGTAATCTTTGATGATTTGCCTCGGGGACGAATGTGTTTAGCCACAGGCCATCTTTTCATTTCTCTTTTATTTCCACTGCCTGCATCTACTTCTCTCCAACGCTGTCCCTCATTTCCCTCCAGGTATCCTGTCAGTCATCAAGGAATTCAGCAACACCTGTGTTTTCACAGTGGTCACAGCATTGTCTGTCGGTGTTCTATTGTTAACCGTAGATCAGCAGTTTGTTGATAAGTTCACAGGCAAAACATATAAAAACATCTGTGCTGCTTGTGAATTTGATGACGTGTCATAATATTTAAGAATATGAAATAAATTGATAAGTGCTTTGCAGAACAGAATATTCCTGTCATATAATTCATTAATCATTGGCAGAGGAAAATAGTGCTATGAAATCTTACACATGTAACGCCATAGTTTACACCATTTTAGCAACACATATTTTAGGGATTTTATTTTCTATATTTTTCTGAAATTTTTGGTAGAGTGTAAATTTCAAATGCTCTGATTTGGTTCACAGATTTTGGGTATCATTTCACAAACTTCTCACAACAGCCTGATGTAATTTGGGCCCATTTCTTTTCACGGAACAGTCTCAGGTTTGAGGGTTGCCTTGTTCACACACCTTTGGAGACTTGCCTGCAAATGTTTTCTGGGACTGAGATCAGGGCTTTGTGATGGTCACTCCAAAAACCCTACTATACTGTACCCAAGCTACTTTGAAAATACTTCGGAAGAATCTTAGGGTTTCTGACCATTTGGAAGAGCCATTTGTGTCCAACCCCAAACATGGCTGAATAACCTCCTTAGTATATCATTATGTTCTACAGAGGTCTGATCATGAGCTATTTGATTTAGATGTGTTGAACCAGAAAATATCTAAAACATGCAGTATGCAGGTCCTTGAACAGGCTTTGGACTTAACTTTCCACACAATGTTTCAATCATGTACCCTAATCTTATGACGTGTGAAAGTCCTTCCTGCAGAATAAAACCCCACAACATGACTCTGCATGAGAAGACTGCAAGTCCCACACCCTTGATCCTAACATAGTTGCACTATACTGAACAGAAGCACATGCTTGTTTGAAAAACATGGCTGTCCAAGAAAAACTCCCCACCTTTACAGCAACATAACATGCATATTTCACCAAATTTGACAAAAAAATCATTTTAAACAACCAGCTGTCTTTTTTTTCCAGTCCTACCGAATGCACACTACTACCTATCATTTATGGTTGGATATGACATGGATTTTAACCAACATGCAGGGTCTCAGGAGCAATTCTTTAAGTGCGATAAATAAGTCTGGTGTTGAGCTGAATTAATCAGTGTTGACAAGAGAAGAACTCCCTCTGCTGTTTCCAGTCCCCATGCATTGTTTGCCTTATCCTCTCAATGCTCTTCCTTGTGTGATTAACTAATTGCACCCAGTTATGACTTTTGAAATGATTGTTTAATTTAGAGCAATGAAAGTGGTGTTCTTAGCATCAATGCCAGAGGTTTGTGAAAATTACAAAGCAAATTGGAACCCATTATCTGGAATATGATCGGATGGAAAGAAGTATTCTGATCTTGCAGTGTGTCAAAGGAGCCTTAAGGAAATCTGTAGTTTACAAACATTCAGAAAAAGTTTTTTTTTTTTTTTAATAAAAGGAGAACGCCTGCCAGTATGTATTTTTGACAACTTTCTCTTTGCTTTTTTAATAAAAGTAGAAGCACCTTTTTTATTCAGTTTGGCTTATGTAACCTGTGCAATGCCTGATAAATTTACATTGTCTGCCACAGATTCCCACCTGTTTGAAAAAAAAGGCATTTGGCTCAAAATGAAAGATGATATCCAATGACCTTTTCAGTCAGACCCATCTGCATTATTCAAAGAGAGCAGATTTGATGTGGATTCAGCTAAATGGCGCACATGGATGATGATTTATTCATCAGCTTCATGAGCAGCAAACATCTAAAGACAAATGTTGAGAGGCCTGTTGTTGAATTGGGTAGATAAACCCACTGAAAAACAAGACGGTAATCAGAGGAATTCTGAATTAATCTTTTCAGCAAGGAATTGTCTAACAGCTTTTAAACCTGTACTTTTCAAAAGTGTCCATTTGAAAGTAAAAAGACAAAAATAATACTTTTTTTTTCCATTTTAGTGAAAAAGAAAAATGTAACTCAAAGACATGAAAGAGTAAAATGGGAAAACAAACATGTCTGCTAAGCAGTGTGAGGTGTAAAATTTAATATAATCAATGATGTTTCAACACTTGCTAAAACACAAAACAACAAAATTCCAGCCTCATAAACGTGGCTTGTTTATGTTAATATGAGGTTTTAAAGACACGATAGTACACTCAGATATTTCTCATATAGACCAGGCTAAATCTGACAAAGTCTATAAACTATTAATTTTGCTTAATATTTGAATAAACTGAGGAGCCCAATTTCCTTCCCAACAAAGCCTGGGTGTTTGTGCCAAATTCAGCCAAACAAAGAGGAATGTGTTGCACTTGCAGGTGGTTACATGTGTTGTCTTATACCGGAGTCATCTGCTGTGTACTCCATATATACCGCTGACCTCTGCTCTCATCTCTCATCACTCCCTGCAGCAACACTCTCCAAACCAAGCTCCAAGTCAAAGTCCATGTGTGTTCAGGGGTAGACGTCTTTAAAACTGTTGAGAGCTCCACAGCAAAGTAAAATTTCATATAATTAGGTATGTTTTACTGTTGTTGTTTGATGTCACCCATGCAAAAAACAGCAACAAAAAGGCTTAGTTATTTAAACCTAAGCTTTTTTATATTCAGCCAATAAACAGTGAAACTAATCCAAGGTATGCAGAGTCTTTAAACTGCGGTTCTGAAATTCAAACAAGCGTTCAAAGGAATGGAGAGTGACACAAAATGTCTTTTCAGACAAAATAACCTGAGTTGTGTTTATTTAAATTCTGCTTATGTTCCATAACATAAGGACAAATTCTTAAAGTATTAAAATTTTTGTAAAAGTGCTACCATAGATTTTGCTATTTTTTCCACAAAACACACAGTTTCATTGTGAAGGTTTCTAAAGAGGTGATGATCAATAATTACTTCCCTTTTAATCTTAAGACACTGAAGAAGACTCAAACATGTAACAGGGTATTTTATCAAGCGTGAATTATATAACCACTTTACAACAGACACAAACAAGCTGCTATCTTCATCACCAAGTTAGTCGAAAGAATTAGACATCGCTCTGTGACTGGCTGCCTATTGTTTCTACAGTAAGACTGCCTCTGGGGCCCGCACAAGCTCCTCAGTGTCCTCCCTGCCAGTCTGTTGAACACCTAATAGTTTTTATCCTAGTTACCTTCTCTGGGTTTTACTTTGTCTCCAGGGGAAGACTAATGTGGGCTTTACACACATCATCCTGTCAGTCACTGGATTTAATATATCCATCATCTTCTGAATAATTACTAATTAGGTCCATCTTTCAGAGACAGCTTTTAGGAAAAGGTTGAGCTTCTGTCTATTCTGAGACCATCTGCAGAAGCGATTAGAGCTAGAGTAACACAGCAAAATTAATCAATGACAGAATTAAGACTTCTGAAACAGTTAGAGGTGTTTCAACTCCAGCTGGTGCTATTATTCTTGTGTGACTGAATCAGAGGATTAGATATAACAGTGAAATGCATTCAACAGCCACTTTATTACTTGCACCTTACAAAATACCAGATTGAAAACCCTTTGCCTTCAGAACTGCCTTTTTTTCACAGCATTGATTCAGAAAGATGTCAGAAACATCCCTCAGCGTTGGTCCACATTGGCAAAGTATCATAACACAGTTGATGCATATTTGCCAGCTGCACATTCATGATGGGAATCTCTTTTTCCACCACATCCTAAACATCCTCCAGAGGAAAGAGATCTGGTGCCGTGGAGGGCATTGAAGTACAGTACTCCATTATGATGCACAGAAAAGCCTGCACCTCATCATTCCACCACTTGCTGGTAGCAAGGACTCCTGAAGATGCAATCTGAAACCAACTTCAGTGGCTCCTTGGCCAAGTTATGAAAAACCACACAGTCAACATCTGTCTCAGTGAATGCTGCTAACTAAAACATACATTTTAACAGAGCGTCAACATGAAAACAATAAAGTCCGAAGTTACAGCGTTGTTTTCAAATGAAGTTGATAACCTCATCATAGGTAGCCGTCTTTGTTGTGTCTTTGGCCACTGGTAGCATGTAGATTGAAGCTAAGCAGCGTAATGCTAACTAACCAATAGACACCGACTTCTTCATTTGCTTAATGAGGCAGAAATGTATATGGTAACGCAAAAATAAAATAAAATAATTAAAGAGTGAAATTAAAGAAACTAATGCATCTAGGAGTAAAAGTGAAAACATAAAAAATGCTTTTAAAACCAGTAAAATGTATATTATGTGCTTCAATATATAATTTGTTGGAACAAATCAGAAAAAAAATCTAAGTCAATTAAATTCTAAAGCATGATGTAAAGATCTCCTTTTTAAAATTAATTTGTGCATTTTAAGTGAATTAATTATTTTCTTTTAGGTCACATATATTCCTGTTTTTATTTTTAATCATGACAGTTTCCATTCTTCATATGTAACAAGTGGTTATTTGAAATACTGTTGAAAATAAGAAATAGGAACAAACTTATCTGTACATTATACGGTGAATATGCACATCTAAGATAATGAACTATATTCTACAAAAAGATTTTGTTTAATGAATATATTTTAAGGGCTCCCATCATGACAAATAATGTGTGATGCATGATACAACCATGCCATTCCCTTTACTAATGTTTGATTACCAAAGCATATAAATAGTAAAACTGTTTTATTGGCAAGAAATACAAAACTAAAATATTTCTTACAATATTGCTGGGTTTCAGATGACGTAGCACTGACATCACCCAATGCAGATTGAGGGCCAGAAGTAAATGCAGCCCATTTATTTCTGTTGATCCAGCATCAAAATGTCTATAGTCTAAGTCCTTTACAGTTGTTCTAACAATTCTAATAGAGAGAAAGATAAACGTTATTTTCGTGTTTCGAAGGTAGTTGGTCACAAGAGAGTTACTGTAATTTTAAAAAAAAAACTTACCGAAAGAAGAGAAGAAACGTGGATCAAGAATCTACAGCTACAAACCGGAGGTGGTTGTCCTCGGAGCAATAATGTTGTTAGCAGCTATCTCAGTGCCGAGTCACAGAAAGAAAAGATAATGTTTATTCAGAGGGACTTTCATGCTAGAAAAAAAAAAAAAAAGCTAAATAAATTACATATAACCTACCCAGCCATACAGTCACACTGAGCTGTGACTTTTCCCCCACATGCTTCGTGTCTGGTCACGAATCATATCTTAAATATACGCATATTTTTTCGAGATGCCTTGTTTGTTCCAGCCTATTTAAGGCAATAGTTTTGCTTTGTTTTGAACCAGAGAAATCCACTTCCGGCCCTCCATCTGAATTTCGCGTGTCATCGGGGTCAAGTGTCTGAAACCCAGCAATTACCTGCAGTTAATAGATCGTCAAAGAATTTTTTTAGTACTAGGCTAGTAACACAACATGTTAGCAAAAAAGTTATCACATTATTAACTAAAACATTTATTTAATTATTGATAAGTTGTATCCTTAGTGGTTTAGCAAATATTATTAACTAGCAAATATTACAGCCTTTTAACACAGGCATCCATGGTATGAACAAAGTTACTTAGATCTCCTCTCCTCTTAAATGTGGTGCTTGGTTTGAATTTTGCAAACTGTCTTCACCGCATGTAGAAACTTAAATGCACTAAATTCCTGCCATGGGACTGGGTAGTGCACCTAATAAAATGGCCGGCGTGTGTATTTTCAGTTGGACCAAAGAAAAGAAGGGGAGATGTGGGGGTTGATAGATGACGGAAAAGACTGTTTTGGCTGAGAAGTTGCCTCACATGAAGAGTGGCGTGCTGTGACCATATGCTATTCCAGGTGGACTTGGTATCCAGGCAACTGTATCAAAGCAGCGGGGGCATTTGCGATTGAATCCAGAGGACTTTTCAAACAGAGGAGTCAGAGAGAACAATGCCGCTATCATCTGTCAGCAGGTAAGATCACCTGGTTTTGCTGAGCTGAACTCTCCTTCTGGCAACTCTACAGGGAGCTCATTCAGACTCTGGCCTGCCTTGGAGAGACAGTCGCACAAGGTGTCTGGAGAGAACACTGGCATGCCTGTCTCAATTTCATTTTCAGGAACGGCGGAGTATCAGCACATTCTGACTCCCAGCCAGGTGCTCCATACAAATGAGGAAAAATTAAAATAGAAAGAAAGATGAAAGCACACTGGGCTTATGTTTCTTTCAGTAATTAATCCCAGTCTCTGCTTTAAATATGCCTGGCCTTTAAGAGGACATAAGTTACATGGTAATAGTGTTTTGTTGGTGGTTAAAAATAAATTGATTTTTTTCAAACCACTGGTGCACAATTGGCAAGCTCTTATTGGCTTTGTTTTAAACTCAACTTTATGTGTTTTTGAGTATTTTACCTTTCTCTTTAGAGACTTCAAAGATATTTTAATACCAATGTACAGCCTGGTTATATTTGGATCAAGCAGGAGTCATCTCTCAGAGTGCTTCCCTGTGCAGGAAGGGTGAGCCAAAAGGGAATGAGCCCAAGGTCAGAAAGGCATTTGAAATATCTCCCATAAGTAACCATACTCCTGAATCTGACCACCTGCCACCGCCACAGTTCAAACTGTAAATTAGTGGTGTTCAAACTCTTGACCACGTGGGCCCAAATCACCAAGATAAAGGTATTTATAAAATTAGATTTTAGGAGTGCGGATGGTGTTTATTAAAAATTACCCCCAAAATACTGTATATATATATATTTTTTTTATTTTTTTTTCCTTCACCTGCTTGACATCAACTAAAATAATAGTTTTAGTAAAGTGAACAATGTAGTCAGTTGATTGCTTTGTTCTCTACTTACCCTGAGCAAATTGGCTAAACCTAGGTAGGTGGCATACTGAGGCCTGAGCAGCCCTCCAAAGCAAAAGAATAAAGTCACAATAGATGGAACAAATGTTGTAAATAGGTCTAATTGTGCTGATAAAGTAAACAGAAATCAACCCCATGAGCTCTATTGTAACAGCAAGTTGCTGCTTTTTCAATTAGCTCACAAAAATCTATTTTCCATAAAGACACAATAAGCAATTTGCACTATGGTATGGAACATGCTGAATGCTAATCACATCTGTGCACCAGTCTATTCAGCACAACAATATCAGCAGTGCCTGTTAAACGCTTTATATAACAATGACATTAGCACCACTCTTTTTATTTAACTCTATCCATCTGGATGTGCTACAAGCGGCAGCTCTCTTGTAAATGTTGTGATTAAAACTGAAAATGAGGAATCGGCAGTAAAATAATTTTTTTTTTCTCTCCTTTCTGGAATGTATCCCAGATGACATGAATGCCAAGTTTTAGAATTATAATGATCAAACAAGGAACCAAAAGCTAAAATCCTCAGCTGTGTGTGTGTATGCATTTTATTAAAATTTGAACCACTCCACCACCAAAACATAAGGATCATAGGAAAAAATTTAAATAATCAGATTTAAATTAGATTTTCAGTTCTAATAGTTTTGGGATCTTAAAACTTTTTTAAATGTACTGCATCATGAATAAATAACCTGGCACTCAGAATGTGGCTCTTCAGTGCCTTAATAACTTAAGCAGCCAATGGTTTTAATTGTAAAAGCAACAAAAAAGTTTAACAGTTTTTATCCAATATTTGCATATAACTTAACAGAATGATACTTATGACAAAATAATTTTTTCAAGTCCATTTAAATATTATACATTAAATTAAGTTAAATTATATAATTACATTTTATAATTTAACTGAAACTAGGTACTTTATTTTTTTATTTTTACAATTATGCTGAGGACTAAATCAGCTTTATTCTATTAAAGGAATTTAGTATTGTAAAAGTTTGATGCTTGATTTTTGGTTCTTTAAAAAATATCCAAAAACAAAAGTAACAAGATTATGCGAATATAGGTGAATAAATGAAGAACTTTATAGGATGACTTTTTAGCTTTTTTTTCATTTTGTAGAAAGGAGAAATTGTATTAATCCCAGGAACAGATGGTCCATATATAATAAATACAAGCTGGTTTACATTTTTTGTATTTACTATATATAAGACAAAACTATTAATTTAAGCTATTTACAAGGTTCAAACAGAAACAGAAAAATTATTCTTCTTACATACTTCTAAGTTTTTGCAGAAAAATAACTAAAAGGTCAGTTAAAACAAATAAATAAAATAAGAAGTACACACGCTGGAAACAGCAGTTGCTTTTTTGTTGTTTTCTCAGCACGCTGAGGCCAGACTCCTCGGCTGCAGTCTGTCTCTAATCTTGCGCAGTCAGGGCCTGGCTAATAGGGGGGGAAAGGAAGCTGGTGTAGGCAGCTGTCTCGCCTGGTGAGCGTAACACACTAACGCCCCGTGTGTGTTGCTCTTTTTCATGGAACTTATTTCACATGAAATGGATGGAGATCAAAATGCGGATGGTGCATATAGTGCTTGGCCCCTGTATAATGAGTAACAGGTTGTGTTTGAGTTCCGCCTGCACTGCGGCCGACAGCTCCAGATGAGCCTGAGTGCTTTAGCAGGCAGCTTCGGATTGAGCTCCTTTCTGATTTTAGAAAACATTTCCATTCCAACTGCTACCAAATGTCCCAGTGTGCAAAAATATAATTTTGTGATTTTTATGGTTGATAGTGGGAAATGCAACACTCTATACTTGGTCATTAAAAATATTTCAACCACAACAAATTTTTCTCTTTCCTCTTTTAAACATGTCTTTAATCCTTCTACGGAGGAAACTGTTTTAATACAGTCACATTGTGGGTTTTAATGGATGAAGATAATGAAGCAGCATCTCACTAGGATTTAAATCTGGAATTTGGCTAGACCACTCCAAAAACCTTGATTACAGGGTGGCTGCCCTATAACCTGTGTTTAAGGTCATGACTTGATGGCTGGTCATTCTCCTTTAGGATTTGATGCTAGAGAGCAGAGTTCATTCCGTTACAGTAAATCATTCAGGCCTTGAAGAAGGAAAGAAGCCCAAGACTATCGCAATGCTGCCATTGCAATAGTCTTGGGCAGCATAATTTATTTTTCTGACATGCTGAATTTGTTTTACACCAACTGTAACAGGATGCACACCCACTTTTTTCCCCAAAAGTCTTAGGGATAATGAAGATATTTTTAGGGGAACGTGAGATGAACCTGTGCGTTGCTTTTGGTCAGCAGTGGTTACGTCCTGGAACTTTCCCACAGATGCCATTTTCGCCTAGTCTCTTTCTTTGTGTTGCTTCGGATGTTGCTCTTGGTTTTGGATGAGTCGCTCCTAGAATAGCTTAATAAGCCATCCACTCTTGGAAAGATTCACCACTGTTTTCTCCATTTGTGGATAATGGCTTGTGGACTATTACCTACTGGTGTCCCAAAGTCTCACAAATTGCATTATAACCCTTCCCAGATACATTTCTCATCTGTTCTTGAATTTTGCAGGTTATCAGACATGTATTCAACAAGGAGGAAAGTTAACTAATGAAATCATCAGCAGAAATCTGTATTTTGAATTTACTCAGGTCATGTTTGTCAATATCAAAATTTGCTTAACCCTAACATTTCATTGGGACAACAACGCAAAAAAAACAACAAATCTGTATGGGTGTAAATGCTTTTCCACAGCACTATATATGATCATAATATAATGTTAGGTTTGTCTGAATGAATATATAAAAAAAACATTAGGAGCAAGACAGTGGGCATGTGTGTCATGTTTGATGTGGTTAGTTGTTAATCTTTGACTTATGATTGAGGCTGCCACCTTTAGCTTCAAAGGTCTTATATGTGAATTCTCGAGTAGCCCTGCGGGGGTCACCACATTCTTAAGAGAGTTCTGAGTAACACGAGAAATGGGTGGAGGAGAATGGGGAGGAGAAGGGTAGCATTCAGATATAACTAGAGCACACAAAAACGGGCTGACCACAGGCTATGGATGCTTGAACCTTGTGGTAAACTTGGGAAATGAGGTTGCCATCCCTCTCAATTTTCCCTTCAAGAAAAACCACGGCTCATATGGTAAAGATTGATCCCACAGATCAAAGAGAATAACCAATTAGACACAGCCATTCATTTCATTAGTAATCTTCCCAAGATCAGTGAAGAAAAGGTTAAACAGGAAGCAGTTAGGTGACATCTGCAGGTGCAAAGATTAAATGTTACCCTCTGCACACTTCTCTCCTCTCTGCAGCAAATAACGGTGGAGCTCTTGTAGCGATTATATTTCAAACAACCAACTCATTTTCTAATTTTAGTGGATGTTATTATCATAAAAGGGCATTTTTAAAGGACATGAACATGTAAGAGAGTATTTTTAAAGCAATTTCATGTCATTTAGACCAAAAGAAGTCTATCCTTTCCCCCTGGTTTGTCCCGTCAGACACTAAAGAACTTTGAACTCCTACAGACCTCAGTGAGGATACATGTAAAATCCTGACCCAGAAACTCTATATAGATGGGTTTCATGGTGGTGATACACTAAGAGGATGACCAACTGCAGTTCACAGTCTGCTAAGGTAAAGAAAATGTCATTGCACAAAAGTCTATGTTTAATCCAGAGAAGGTAATGAGCAATGAGAACTGCCAACAGACAGACATGATACTCTGCTATATTCAACAGCAGTAACTAACTTCTAAATCAGCTGCAATAAATCCAAACAAAGCAGTATAATACTGGTATTATTAATATATGATTCATGGACATACATTATCTCTGTTTTTTTTTTTCAGTATTTAAAGTATTTTTATGATCTCTTTCTCTCACCGCCTACTACTTGCAAACATAATAAATAAAAAAAATAAGTGTGCTACTTTACACACTTTTATTAAACTAAAACCAAAATGTTTAGTTAGCAATAAGTTAGATAATAGAACAAACAGCCCAAGATAGCTAAAACTGAAGGTTGAGGATTCGTCTTTTTGAAAACTCAAAGTAAGAATACAGATACAACATAATTAAAAGCAAACAAATACATGTCATATGTATTCATTTACAATATTGCTCTGGATAAAATTACTATGCAAATACAGCAGGCTGGATGTTGTTACTGCAGGATATGACGATACAGAACTGCATTTCATTAAACTGGTTATGTAAGATGTAAAAAAAAAAAAAGAAAAGAAAAAATCAAAACAGCTTGGCATTTGTCTTTCATGGATGCAGAGTGTCCCCATCTATTTTGGACACCCGTATAAGCATGATCCGCTCACTACACATTAGCCACATCAGTGTTGAAGTGGAACATAAAATCTAATCAACAGTGCCTAATTTCTTTGATTTTGTGCCTGGGTACATGTGAGCAGGTTTGATGAACAACACAACACATTTGGGGAAAAAAATCCCTCTCTTTTTGCCAAATAACTGGCTTGCGTTGTGCTCTTAACATTTTGATACACTGTGCTGCTACTGATGATATCCCTACAGAGGACAATGGTCTGCTGACATGCTCGCTGGGCCAGAAGCAAGCTGACAGACTATGCCAAGTATTCAGTTTCAAACATCAGAGCACATATCTCACAATGAAAGTTTCCCCTCATCCTTGTTTTACTACTACACCCTTTACTCATCATCCATGTTTTTTTTTTGTTTTTTTCTTGCTCTCTTGTCTTGAGGGAAAGGGCTCTTGTAACCCAACAGGGAGACACTGATCCCTGAGCACAGCATCTGCTGACAAGCCAGCCTCCCATTCAGCCTTGGCTGGAAGCATGGGCCGCCGAGAAACCCGATCCAGCTTGGCAGGGTCTCAACAATCGCTTCCTGCCCCATCCGGGCCCACACAGCTAAGTACTCTTAATTAAAGAGGTTAACTTGTCTAAGATGTGACTGAAGAAAAAAAGAGAAATGGAGAACAATCGAATCGCTGTTTCGTTTTTTCTGAACAAAAAAGGTTTCCTCGCTGACATGGCATGATGTGAGCTCTGATACTTAAGTAGTTACATTAGAAGAGAAGGAGATAGAGTATCCTTTTTAAATGTCTCTTAATAAGACCCGACCACCCCCATTAGGTCCAGATGGACAAGTAGAAGAAGCATGGACATGAGAGAAGAAAAAAAATTATCTTGTACACTTGGACAGCTTTTGCTCTCCTCTTTGCTCTGGCAGCACAGGGAAACTGTAACTGGGGGGGGGAGGAGAGACGGTGGTAGATTTTATTATTCTTTTTGGTTGGTTGTCAGCATACATATTAATGAAGACCTAGGTCATTGCCAGAGACATCTGTATTGGCCCGTGGGGCTGCCTGCTAAACGCCAGAGAAATTAGAAATGTAAATTCATACCCAGAGATACAATATGAGAGATTCTGTGTTGTTTTAGGCTTTTGAGCTGCATGAGCCTCCATTCTCTGGAGGCAGCCCTGCGGAACAGGCTATTCATTGCAGATCGACCAGATTGCAAATGACACAGCGTACAACAGGACTGTTGTGTCTCCACAGCTGAACATGGAAACCTCATTTGATTCAGCTGCTCTGCCTTCCTGCCATCTTCACCACTATAGGTGTATGTTTTAAAGTGTTGCTTATGTGGAAATAAAATTTGTGCAGCATGTAAATTCAATTTGGAAAGTGAAGGCATTTGTTTTTATAAATTATTTTCCCAATGCTTTTTCTAGCATTGCATACAGGACAATCCACAGTCTTTTTCAAAGTGTTTTCCAAATAAAAATGTTATATATGAAAGTATGAATCACATGAAATCCCCTAAAAACAAACTAAAGTTTGTGGTTAGAAAGAAAGGAATATGAACGTTTTGCCGAGGACACAAAGAAAAAGACACATCATGGCCAATGAGATGCAGATCAAACACTAAACAAAAACAGTTTTCCAGATTTCTGTTCATTGTCATTATAAACACATTATTACTCCAATGACCATTTCCCCATAGAGATTATTAAAGTTTTATCTTTTGCTATTTTAACTTGAAAGCTTTTTCATAATTGCATCAGATATCATTTGGGAACTTTCTAATCCCCTTCATGTCCTGCTTGTGTATTTAAGCAGCGGCACATTAAACCAGAAGTACACACCGTGTGACAAAGACAAAGCTCTCCCCAAGTGTCTATTGAGAGCTTCCTTATAAAGTCAGAGCAACACCTCATCAATAAAAATGATGCTGTTTCTCAATCTTGTTAGGGTATCGATCAGGAAAGACAGTAGTCACGTTTAATGGAGCCTCAGTGGACTGCAGTGGGTTCAGGTATGAAGTCCAACATGTAAATTTACCTGACAAATGTTACAGTAATTTTGTCAAAATACACCTGGTTGTGGAGGGAGTAGCAAAGTGGGAGGGGGGCACATGGGCTTTTTTATCATTAACTGTCAGGATCAAAGTCATATTAACACTAATAGCACTTAATATTTCCCATTTACATTCATCTAAGTAATAAAAAAATTAGCAATAAATGGAAATGGGAGCATGTAGACATATATTGTTGTGATGGTAGAATGCATTGCCGTTCTACTGCTGTTGTTGTTGGTCACCTTCCTGTTTCCTTCCTGCTTTTACCCCGACAGGATCGATGACCAGAGGAGATGGTAATCACCACAACAACATGCAGCAGCACAACTCATTAGTGTACATGCAAAGCTCACACCGAGATTCATGCCTGCATTTTAGCAGAAGCACATTAGTCTTTGCCACATCGTGACGAAGCACCATCATTGATCCAGCACCTGCCCAGTGGGGTGGTTGAAAGTGAGCAGCAACTTTAGGGAAAATGTTTTTGAGCTGCTGCAAATTCTGGTCACCTCTCTCTTCAGCATCTCCTCCTCTCTCAACCTTCTCGCGTTAGCCTCCACATTTCTTTGGTTCCAGGCCTATAATAAGCCATGATTGTTGCTCCATCTATGTCTTTTTCCCAGAGACAGCTCATTTGAGATGCCCAGACCCCCAAAATAGAGTGTGCATGTAAAAACTCATTACTGCTGGCTGATGGATGAAGCCTCCTTTTTCCATAGTGCGCAGCTGTAATAAACAATCAATGAGGAAGCATATGCAGCACAAATCATCCTGTACTCAGCTTCACTGGCATCAATATTCTGTTTGAGAGGTCTTGTTTTTCATTCTCAGGGTCAATACCAATAGGTCAGCGCAAAGACTGAAGATCCTTAGTGCACAATTTGTACTGAAGATATGCATTTGCTTGAATCTCATGTGTTTGCTTAAATTTTTTTGTGTTTATATTCTTGCACTTCACTGTTTTGAACATTAGTTCTGACATATCAATCATGAAAGTGTAGATGTGAATAAATTAAACATATATTTGACATTATTTATATAAATTCAGCCTTAGCTGATATTGCATAATTCCAACTGACAGTTTAACAATGAATTTGTCTCTACTTTTTATTCACTCAATGATCACGTTATTATGTATGCTCAAATGGTTGTTTAAAAGTGAATCAGTCATATGAAAATATCTGCATACATTTAGGTATCTTGACACTGAAGTCCAAACCAAGAATGAAGCTGTCAATATGAATGAAAAATATTTACAACTTCTTGAATTAATATCATGACCAGACAAGGCACTTCTTAAGGCTAAAGTGGATCCAATATAGTACTAGCAAGTTGTACATAATAAGGTGCCCGTTGAAGCCATGTAAATAAAACATTTATTTTTGTCAGCTCTAGAGAGGTAAGCAGCATCCCTAATATTTTTTGATGGCCAACAGCAATGTCTTTCTGCCAGTCCATGCTCAGTCTCCACAGTAACCAACTGCTGTACTTGAAAATAGGAGGCAATATTCTTAACAACTTAAACTACTGCTTTGGATATTTAGTCAGATGTTGATCCCAAAGTCATCATATTGTTTACAAAGAAGATATACTGCTTTGTCACTACACAGAGAGAAGTCAGCTGCCTTCATTAAAAGTACATCCTACTGGATTCAGAGATGTTATTTTTGATATGGGGCTGATCAGGGAAAAAAAAGCAGATACTGTGTACTTGGAACTATACTGCAGCTGAAAAATGATCCAATCTGTTATGCAAGGGATAACCAGAAACAAGCAAGAAATGTAAATATTTGATGTGGGTCAATTGTGGCCCACCCTCTGTCTCCAAGCACACCACATTCAACACATCCTTCGTTAGTCAGCAAGGTCAGCTGGGCTGACTCCTCGACAAATGCTCCTCCAGGACAGAATACATAGTCATGTTAGATAAATTAGAATATTAGTGAAGAGTTAATTTATATCAATAACTCAATTTACTCAGTGAAACACAATGTGGATTAGTTACACACACTGACGTTTCCAAGCCTTTATTTCCGCGATGATTTTAAACTTCCAGCTAATGTTCATATTTAATAACAACTTAGTTATTTCCAAAAGGTATTTTTAATTCGACAAATGAGCCTCTTCAGAACACTTTCCTTCACAATTGAGGGCTATCTCATACTTCCATCAAAAAATTTTAAAGAAACCTTTTTTATAGTGAATTGTGATAGTAATAATCATACTCTGGAGCATAAGAGCCTCCTGTGTGTACAGTCAGTCCTCAAACCAAGGAGTGCATAAACAAGATGACAATGTGGGAGTGTATAACTTATATAAGCATTTTAAGGTAATAAGAGTTATGTTCAGAAATGTTCAGGGCTGATTCTTATTGTGTTTAAAAAAAAAACAGCACTTTATACCAGGCTTCCTGGAAAATAGAGCAGCAGCATTTCCACAACAATGCTTTTCTGGAATAAATCTTCATGTTTTTAATTAATATGAAGGATAATAGCATGTTTTTCTAAGCAGTCCACATCCAAGAGACCCAAGATACTGCTTGAGTCAAAGAGCTTGTAGTGGGCAAACATGAACAATCGGTGCTTTGGAACTGATTACATTTAGAGCTCAGAACATCTGCAAGGCCATGCCCATTTCCAGTAAATACTGCCTCCTACCATATGATAACTGCTGGCTTCCTCCACCTACACACCATGTCTGTATAAAATACAATACTTAAGACAGCACAGAGGATTATGACCTTTGTTCGGTGTGTAGTGCTGTGCAAGATAGCACATTTGCTCCTTAGGGTTTCTAAAAGCCACATAATCTGTTAGTCCTGATACACCCAGAGAACCTCAAAAACAAGCTTTGACAAAGACCAGCTGTTACATAACGTCATGTTTTCCATTAGCAGACTATTTTCCTTATCAGGGTCCTTCTCACACAAAGTTTATTATGATGTCCTGAATCATGAGTCATTAGGGGTAAATAAAGCAGGTTTGTCCATCGCTTCTTTAAAAACTAGTTCTGTATTAAACTACTACATGCTTTTAATTTTTTTAATTTACAAAATACATTTATCTCCCACTCAACACAGTTTAGCTCTTCCCATCTTTAGCAGCTGAACACATTAAAGCCAAGATTCTCGATGTTGCCATGAAAAGAAAACTTTTATTCATAACACTTTTAAATCCTTAATGTTTTAACAAACAAAATAGAAGTATAACTTTTTAATGAATGATTTAAATATCAGAAATACAGTGTGACAGAGTGCTAAAGAAAAGTTTGAGGGGCACTTATACAATTTTACTCTGATGTTCACAAACTTAATGGTAATGAAAATGTGTCTGGAGATATTTTCATTGGCAAAGGCCTAATTTGCAGTGTTGAATAATTTTCTAGAAAATTGTGTAGTATTATAACTTGATACTAGATATGCAGGTTCTAGAGATGTCGTTCATCTTTAAAAAGGATCAATAAATAAAATATTTGCAAGAATTCAGATTGTAAACTCATCTTAAATATATTTGTTCTGTGAAAATTAAATTTACTCACAAAAATATTGTTTTTCCCCCATATCCAACTATGAAAAATTCATTCTTTATTTTTTACTTAGACTCCAGATGCACAGGAAAAAAGGATAGAGTCAATATAAAACTTTGAAAGTTTTAAACTTAAAGTTGGACAGATATTGCAAAAAAAAAAAGAATGTTTTAATAAAAAAAAAGTGTAACAGCAGTTCAGTACTATTTACTGAAAACCTAAAACAGAGAATATCTTTCTAAGAAAATTGACGTGTCTTACAATCTTTTGCATCTTTTGATGCAAAAGATTAAAAACAATTTTATTGCGTCAACTTCAAAGATTTTATTTTTCTCAAAATAAAATTTCATTTGCAGAATGCAAATCAGTGCCACATTTAAAGATGATTTTACTGAGGGTGATGTAACATGCTGTCATCCAACTAAAACTCGCCTGGAACTGAACAAAAAAATTCTGTGGAAATATGTTTATCCTTAAAAATCTGATCACTGTAATGAGCACAATAGGATTTTATCAGAACCACCTGCTATACATGCTAGACTAAACAACAAAAAGATCCTTGCATACAAACAAACAGAAAGCATTCCTGGGGCCCAAACAAGGGGTAATTCTGTTTACATCTGATAAAATTGAATGTTTAGAAAGCACGGAAATGGAGTAAACACAATTTGACATATCATAGAACACAAGCTATTACACATTCCATCCGTAATATGCACCACAGCTGATGAATGTGTATTCTGAGGCACTCTTTTGTTGTCATGTTCTCAGGAACATAATAATAAACAACTGACTTTAAATATGTTGCATCTGGTTTATTGTAAAAAACAATGCTTGTAATGAATGTGAAATTTTCACAGAGAAAAACAGTGATCTGTTTCGCTGATTCTTTTCATTCATTGCACTACTCCCACTTATTTAACTTTGTTTGCCAGTACCATTTCCTATGCTTTTTCTCAAGTTCTGTTTTGCAGTCCTAAATCTAATTTGTTACCACTGAGACAGCACAGTGGGATATATAAAGCAGCCACGGCCAGTCTTGCCATATCCTAAATCTGAACCGTAAGTCGTCCAGTAACAATATTTTCTGTGGCCAAAACTGTTTCTGAAGTCATAACTTTATGTTCTATAGTGCATCTCTGTAGCCATAACTTCTACTACCCAAGGCGCCAACACATTCATGAAAAATTTGGGTTTTATGGCTTCATGCTTTCAACTTTGACTTTATGCTGCACAAACGTGTAACATTTAAAGCACTTTTGTTTTTACTAATGCTAAAAGATACATACAAATAGCATGTATATTGAAAATAAGATATGTGCAAGTCAGCCAAAAAAACTTGATTTGATTGTGACAGTAAACAATAGCGTCATGAAAAAAATGGATTCTATTTGGATAAGGAACTTGAGTCATATGGCGCTCAATGCCGCAAGCAAACAACTGACGTCTCATAAAGCACAGCAAGCTTGGCTTGATGTATGTTTTCTCTAAAATAGACATGGAATAATTGCTCAGGCCTTGTCCAAAATATGTCTTTCTGCCAAATGCAGAAAGGCTACATAAGAGGGTCAAAAAAGATCAATTGCGCCCTCTCTGGTTTTCTATCTGTTATTAGTTGAATACAGATAAAAAAATAAATAAACATATGCATTATCTGGCATCGCCTCCATCCATTGGAATAATGGTGTCTTCTTTGCTGAGTGCTTTCAACTCTACTTGCTCATTATTATAATTTACCATAAGCAATATTGAGAAACATAAGTTTAGAAGGTGAATGTTTATGTTTAAATTTGGTAACACTTTATTTGATGGGTTGTGAATAAGACTGTCATGACATCGTCATAAACATGACATAACACCTGTCATGAACATGAGTAAGTCTTCATGAATATTTATGACTGTTGTCATAAAGTGTCATTCGGTAAATCATGACACTTTTAATACAAAGTTGACATTATTCACAAATGTCTTTGTTATGACAACTTATCATTAACCAAGAAATCATGACCTGACATAAATTTGTAATAAAATTATTACCGATTAAACTTTAGCTTTAATAACATAAAGCTACATAATTTTTTAAAGTTTAATCAGTAATATTTTTGTTCATGTCAGATGTTATGTCATGTTTATGACGGTGTCATGACAGTCTTATTCACAACCCGTCAAATAAAGTGTTACCTTTTATTATTATTATTTCTCTCTTTATTTTTTGCTTTGTTTGTGCATGGATTTTTGTTTGAGTATGGGGGGAGAGAGGGAGGAGCTCATTCAGGGTGCTATTCATGCAAGAACCACCACTTGCTGGGGGTATTCATTTGTTCCACATGTTGCCATTCTGGCTGGTGTAATGATGTTGTGACCCTTGACGCAGAGCAGCTAACTGCCCCATCTAAAGGGATTAATTGGTGGACATTCAGTCTTTCCAGCAACGTTGGAAAAGAAATCTGCCTCTGAAACTTGCTAATTGGGATTTTGTAGGGAATTACAATGAAAATATTCTTACTATTTTAGCCATTAAAAGCTCCTTAATGGCAAGAGTGAGAGCGAATGTTTAACAGGATTTGGCTTTAGAAACAGGGATTTTCATAGCTGGCTAAATGTGGTCTTATTAACTGCCAGGACGATTTATGAATACTGTGCAAAAAGTTGACATTATGTAAGGTGAAAAAGCACAACACTCACATCACAGTGGTGAATGAGACTTGCGTTACTTGACAAAGTTACATAAATGACTGAGTTCATTTTTTTATTGCAATATGATCAAAGTTGTTCCACATATTTTCCCTTTGCATTTGTTTAATATTTGTCATGAATTTTACTTTTAAAAACAGCTTTTGCCCAAGTAATATTTTGTATCTTTAATTTCAAAGTATTTCTGAGTGATGTTTGGAAAGACAATATTGTAATCTTTGTAGACTTTTAGTTCAGAATTTGAGCTGTATTAAATCATACAATTTTAAGGTTTGCAAATTAATGATCATTTTGTGGTTGGATCAATGTAAACTCCATCATTTATAATCGTTTCAGCTTTTTATGTGGCAATATAAACTAGTTAAACTAGTTTATTGTGTAATTTCTTTGGGTAATTTTATATACCCAATGAAATTATGTATTTCATTGGGTATATGAACTATAGATTTCGATATGCAATTTGTTTAATAAAATGTGAAAACATTTTTTTTTTATAAATTTATGACTCATACTCATTTTAATCTGCTTACTTCTTTTTTTTTTTTTTTTTTTTACAGAGAAACCTGTCTCATTTCCCATCAGAGACAAAATTTGAGATTAAATGTAAATAAATTTAAATTTGCCAAAGGTATGGATATTTTTTAAAGTTAACTGAAAATTGTTTACTTTTCCATAAACTATTAAACTTTAAATGTAAAGTGTTCTTTTACTTTTAAAGAATATGTCAATGTATTTCTTTAAAACCCTTTCCACCACACACAAAAAATGATACACACTTTTACGAGAGCAATATAATATAGTTTTATGAATAAAAGAGAAATAAAATACTTGATTCAATTCTTAATACATCACAAATACTATTTATGTAGAAAATAAAAAGTTTACGACCTACCATAGAACATTGTGGTATACCACAAATAACCTTAAAAAAAATCTGAATAAATTATATTATTGGAAACATTAGGATAGATGTTTTTAAATTAAGCATAATTTATTACAAAAATTTAGGTTATCAAAATAATTTACTGAAAACTGCTGAAACTTGTGATAAATATGTAAGCTTTGCGCTATATTGTGATTTAATTTTCTTGGCTTAGAATATGAAATAGCATTTTGATACATGCAAACACTACATGAATTTAACTGAAGGTATGATGAAAACAATTTAAGTGTGTGATATGGGTAAAAAAAAAAAATTCTCATTTACTTAGTTGAAATAAAAAATTTTGAACATTTTTCACAGAAACTTCCCAGAGTAGTTTTCCATTTGCCAAATCAGAGCGACAGAACTGTTCCAACAACAAGAAAGACATGTAGATCTGACTTGTGAGAACAGGATCTGAGGAGAGAGATATTTTCCAAAAGATTAATGGTGTGAAAAAGTTAAACAGCTTCTTCGACACAGTGAAGTCGAAGCTTAAGCAAACAATTTTAGCCCAGGCCCACATCTGGGGTCTTACAATTGAGCTATTAATGTGTGTGAATTGGAACAGGAACGTGAATGGAGACTGTAACACAAACACACGTACACAGTAACACAAGCAAACATTCATGCGTATCTGCTTTGTGTCCAAGCAAAACATTTTCATTAAACCTTTCATCTTTCTCTCTATTATTAACGAACGATTGTACTTATGTGTCCCTATAAATCAATCTAAATGTTCCTAAATGGTGTTCAAAGAGATTTCCCAGGTGCCTGCTCCTCCTCTCCAACATGTTTTAATATCATTACTCAAAAACCTCCTCCCATCCTGTCAGGGGAGATTTTTCCTCTCCCCCTTGTGACTCTAAATTAGTTGATGGGTATTTATTTGGCATCTGAAATGCTCCATGAGTTTAAGTACATCAGAGGATAAAATAAATAAAAAATATCAAAAATATTTATAAATGATAATATTTTCAGTAAAGCAACTATCCACAAAAGCTGTGAACATTTAAGAAGGTTAGGGCATTTACTCTGATTACTACCATACCTTTCAAAGCTCAAGAATACTCAAGATTTAAATTTTGAAAAATATCTTTTCTCTATCAATTGCTCGCTTTGCCTAATATATTGTCAAGTAAAATAGAGACTTTTTAAACTTGCAAGACAAAATTCATAATAGCTTCCTACACACAATGTTAAACTCACACTGAAAATGTGTGTGTGTATGTATACATATACAGTATATACCCACAAAAAGCATGTTTTAAAAAAGAAACCTCTCATTTATTACAGAAACAGCAGAATGTGCCTGCATGCATGTTCAATACAAAAATATTTTAAAAGTCAGAATAATCGCAGCCATAGCAATATTAAATAATAATTAAATCAATAAAAATATTTTTATTCTGATACATCATATTAAAACATAAATAAGCTGATGAAACCCAGGGAAGAAAGAATCTAAAATATACCAAATGATGTTGTCACAGAAGTGATTTTAGTTTGGTTGATTGAGTAAATGCAGCTGTGTTAATAGGGAAAAGATGGACATACACATTTTAAAATCAATTACACTCTAAATCTGGATAAGATTGTTAAAGAGTGCAATAAATTAAAGAGGAAAAAAATGACATTGAATAAAACTGAATATGCATACATTCAAATCACTGATTAATCACTGAGGACAATGGAAAAATGCAGCATTGAAAATAAATTGAATTATTTTAAGCTAAAAAAAAGTGCAACAATACTAGAGATAAAATACTTTTTTTTTCCTCCCAGGATTTTGTTGGCTCTAGTGGCCAGTATTTTTTGAAAGTAGGCTGACAGGAAAAGAGGGGACAGAAAGAGGGGAAGACATGCGGCAAATGTCGCCAGGGCCGGGAGTCGAACCTGCGACGGCCACGTTGAGGACTAAGGCCTCCATACGTGGGTTGTGCTAAACCCCTACTCCACCACAGCACGCCCGAAATAAAATAAATTTAATGGTAAAATGCTAGTAAATTTTCCTAATTGCTAAAAGACCATATGTACAAATCAAAAACATGTAACTGAAATCAGAAAAGAGCTCGTATGTTTTAGTGTGCATCTATCAAAACTGAAAGCTCACTCTTTTTATGGCCCGTTAACACACCACCAACAACTATGTGTTTGATTTATTGTATTTTGAATAAAGCAGAAATTAGACAAACGTAAGGGACCATTAGCCAAAGTTTGGACAGTTTATGACTATATTATCTAGTAGCAGTTTTTTACAAATTTGCACAGATTACTTGGCATGTGTTTGAGTTTAGAAAGAAACTAGGCATTGCCTGGTGAGACCTCAAAATGAACCAGACAGCAATAGCCAGTAAAAATCTGATCTGTACATGCCTTAAAAAGACATTTGTGACATGATCTGATGCACATATTTTCTTTGCTACAAACCCCATATGTAAAGTGCTTGCGTGTTTCTTTGTTGAATGAGCTGCAGTGAATATGAATTGGACTCTTCTTCCATAGCACATGTGACCTGCAGCTCAAAAGCACTGCTCCCGAACACCTACTGTGCTACTCATGTTACACCTTCTGTGCAGTCGTGGTATAACCCTGAAAACCTCTCAAGTTCTGTTTTCTGTTTGTGTTCTTCCAGGGTCTGAATGGGCCTGTCGTTCATCTCAACGAAAGTGTGTGTGCCGGCTCATGTGCAGCACAGCTCAGGCCCGTCTCCAGAAGGAAAGATAAAAATCTGTTGCTTTCCCCAATCCCTATTTGGGTCTCTGAATTTGTGAAAACATGCAGGTAAGCTATGTTTAATGGTTGGAAAATTCTTTCCAGAAAATACACGGGAGGGGAAAAAATTTAAATAAGAAAAGTGAGATGTTGCAAATGGTCTAACCTAAATTTGTCTTAATAAGTTCTGTGAGCATTTCACTAGTTGAAGCCTGGCATGTTAATTTAGCTCGTCTAAATACGACCAACTACATTAATATTCTAAAATACCTAACATCCATTATTCTAAATAGAAAACATGTTTTTCCCCCTCTTCAGACTCTCCCCCTCCCCAGTCCTGACATACTGCAGTAATTTTAACTTCATTTTGTAATGTATGACCTGCTGCATACTCTCGGAGAACTACATTCACACCCCAGGCAGGCCTCTTGTAAATAATCCGGTAATTCACACGGGGACAAAGCTGCACGTTGCTGCAGTTTTTCTTTGAACAGTTTTTGCAGAACTGTATTACAATTCTGCTGTCACAGTCCGACTCAGTTGGTAAAGTGTAAAATTTATGTTGTCCACAAAGTTTTACAAACATACAAAAGGATCCTGATGGCAGTGTTGCCCAAAGAAAGCTGCTTCTGAAAGCGAAGCAGCCAGACCACAGCATATTAGAGTTTTCTCAGAGTTACTTGTGTGTAAAGTGTGTGCACTCTCATTTGTAGGTTTGCATGTGTGGACCCGAGGTGTACTCGTAGATTTTTTTTTTTTTTTTTTTTTGCCAAAGGTGATATGGACTGGGGGAGGGAAAACATCAGAAGGTAAAAATAATGGTTTCTCTTGTGCTTTTCTGCCTTTTTGCGTCTCTAGCAAAAAGTGATTCTAGTGTTTCTCCAGTGGGTCCCTTTAAGAACATAGTTGGTTTATAATCTCTCGTTCTCACTCTCTATCCTAACACCATTATATTACTACCAAGTTTCACTACAGAAATTATGTATTCAGGAAAAAAAAAGCACATTTAGGGCAAAAAGGTTAATTTTGGTCTCATCTGACCATGTGAGATGAATATAGATTTTGTTACAGTTTATTTTTTTTTTTCTTCAGAATAGACTTTGTGGGGGGAGTAGGTATCTGTTTTTCTCAGGGCTCCATTCATGCAAGAAACGCCACTGTGTGTGCTTGTGTGTGTGTCCAGGCCCATCTGGCTTTGATTACGGCCTGCACGATAAAATGGAAGACAGCTGAAGGCAGAGCTGGAGCTGCTTAGCGGCTGCCGACAAATGAAGAGAGACCAGGAAGATTTTTATCAAACACACATGATCGTTGGAGAGGGGGGTTGCCATTTATTTTCCCCTGGATGGCAGCTTACACACTGGAAGAAAAATGCAAACCAATAGGAGAGCACGTCAGCATGTTCATTTCAAAGTAATCAGGCTTACAAAACAAAGCGATGGGAAAACAATGGAATAAACAAGACAGGGAAGAGTGAAGCCCAGAGAATCCCTCCAAAGGATAAACAAGAGGAGGCAATAAAACAGCAGTAAAACTCAAGCAAAATGCTATCTTTGACTTTTCCCACTGTGGTCTTTAGCCAGTAGTAATATGTCATGCTTTCATTGTGCTTCTAATCTGATAACGTTTTATGGTTCCTCCTGCTATTAGTGTCATCCATTGTCATTTGAGGTGACAGGAATGGCAGCTTGTGGCGCTGACCTCTAACGGCGCTCACATTCCCTCGTGGACGGCGGATTGAGTTAAAAGGAGCGCCTTTTTACTGACATCAGAATTTATCTAAAGAGGAGGAGGACGGGTGATCAGTGAATCCTGCTGGAGATGAAGGAGAGAGGGGCTGATGTTGTTCCACCACATTTTGTCTCCCCCAAGAGGAATTAGTGTTTTTTGTTTTTAACACTCAGAGGACCTCCCTTCCTGAGTCTCTCTCTTTCCCCCCTTGTTCCGTTTGGCTTCTCAAAACAAAAGAGACGCCACATGTGGTCCTAATGACTCTTTTTCTGTTTCATGAGACCAATTTATTGCATACATTTTAAGGTTTTTTTTTAGTTTTTTTTTTTTAGATGGTCTATTTTGCATCATTAGCCAGTCGGGTAGTAAATTTGGTTCCACAATTTAATGTGTGTTTATTTTATTATGTATCCCACACATGACTTGTAACAACAGGAATCCACCAGTCTTTAATCTAGTTCATATGCTTGGGATTTATGTGTTGTTTAGTTTTTCCATGCTACAGTAATCCATGAAACAAATCTACAAAAGACAATAATTCCACCAACCAAAAGCGTTTAGGCTATAGAAAACTGAAAAGAAAAACAGGATAGGCAACAGGAAAACAAACTGTACCTTGTGTTACAATAGGAGTTTTATATGCTGCAGAGATAAGCATCTTTGTACACAGCACACCTCAGTCAATAGACTACTTTGTATAATCACCTCTCACTGCAATTACAGCTGCAAGTCATTGAGGGCTATGACTCTGTCAGCTCTGTACATCTAGAGACTGCAATCTGCCTATTACCTTTCAAAAACACTCAAGCCTTCAAGTCTCATCACAAACTCCCAGTTGGATTTAGGTCTGGACCTTTACCAGCCCATTCTTATACACAAATATGCGTATATTATATTTAAACAGTTTCGACTCTTTCACAGAACTGCTGTGTTCAGACAGAGATGATTGAAATATTTCAGAAATGTGAGGATCATATTTGTGGTGTGTCTCCTTCATGGTCTTGCACACAGGCTTCTCGACACTCTTCCATTAGGCCAGACTGAGGTGCATAATTAACAGCTGTCCTTTTAAAGGTTTCTCATACCAGGCCATTAGATCTCTGCTGCTCTTGCAGAGTGACTATGACCCATTTTGCTGCTCTTCTGTTCTCTTATCAAGCATGTCAGCGGACCATGGAGTTCACAATATCATGAAAAATATATGACAGTGATCTTGTTGCTGACATGGCAGGACTACTATTCTATTGAGAAGCCTCTTCTCAAGTTTAACGGCACCATGTTTCAGAGTGCGATGGTTTGTTGAGATGAGCAGCATTGATTTTCCAAAAAACAATGTTTTGAATACAACCAAAACATTCAACTTGTGTGTCATCTGACCAGAGCATCTTGTTTCATACGTTTACTCTGCTCATGATTTGCTGCAAACTTGGATTTTTTATTGTTTTCTGTCAATTCTGGCTTTGTTCCAGGCATGTCTTTCATAGGGGATCAAATTGTCGTGATTGACTAATAGATGTGGCATCGAGAGTTTTCCTATCTGAGCTGTAGATTTTTGCAGTTCCTTCAGAGTTACCATGGGCTTCTTCTTTGATTAACGATGACATCGTTTATTCAATTTTAGAAATTTGCACTGAATTTTATTTACAATTGTCAAAGCAAGAGTACAAATGCCATAACCAAAAGTTTTCAGACTTTGATTTCCAAAAATATAAAAACTTTTTTTTTTCACTGCTTGTTATTTTAAAGTACCTTTTGTTCTCACAGAAGCTGTGACGAAGCGAAGTTTGTGGTTGGAACATGGCAAAATGTAAATATTTTTGCAAGGCCGTGCATACTAGTCAAGCACAATATCACCACTGACTGTGTGAACATCAGCTGTTTTCAGGGGCTTTCATGGTCATTTACCATGCTGACCCTAAAGGTGAGAGTGCGCTGTGTCTTCAGCTGTTTTGCATCACAGATAATGAGATGCTCCCCGAACCAGGCAGCCACTTCTAGTCTGGAATTGATCAATGAGACCTCCCTTTCTTTGACCCTTATCTGGTGTTGGGCTTTTCATTGTTGCTCTACATCTGGAAGAAAGATCATTTCTTTTGTGTGGAGGTTTGAATGAAGACGTGACCGGACTCTAATGTCTGGTGTGTTACTGCCAAGCCACCGTAGTTGCTCACTTCCTTGAGAAGAAGTTTCCATCTGGGGGAAAAAAAACACAGCCATTGATGTCTGACATGCCACAGTTTGGTGATATATGGACTATGAGACAGGGAATTCGAGTTGAAGAATGCACTATTTGTGTTTCCCTCTAGCACATGTGATAATACAAAAATATGTACAAGTTATTACCTTACCTAATCTGAGGCCCTTCTGTCCTCTCAGAGACTGGTATAATTTACATTAGCTCTAACAGTGTGAGTTTTTAAGACCAAGGGGTTTTTATCAGAAGGTTGCCAGAGGGCAGTTTTAAAATCCCGACAGCGCCGCTGTGAAATGGTCCTCTGTGTCATTGATATGTCCCAAGTGTGGGATAATGACAGTCAATGTGTTTCCATCAACACAGCTATTAAGTTAATTAGTAGTTAGTCTTTCTATCGAGCTATATTGGCTGGAAAAACTAAAGTTTATGTCACTGGATATTAATTGGTACAGTTCATTTCTCAACAAATGAAATATGCAGTGGAAGGGGAATGTTAATCTACACTGTAATACTACTTTTCCTTATGTGCTCCATTAAAAAGTAAAGTGCTTTAAAGAGAACAAACAGCGAAAAACTACTCCCGACTACAAATAATGATCATATTAATAACACATATGCTTCAGGCCCGGTGGGAAGCCCGGGCACGTCTGCTTCTGCAGCTCCCATCTTCTGCAATGACCCCGTTAAGCCTTGTAAATTGAGGACCATGAATATCAGTAATTAGCTTTCTTGCTTTAACAGCATTTGTGATCACCGCATTCATCTCGCATCCAGTGCCCGCTGGCAAAAACAAAAAGGCTCACTAGGCTAAATTTTCCAAAGATGTCTGGGTTCTGTTTCTGTAATAAAATGTAATTTGTTGTCGTGCCTCGTTAAAGTCCAAATAAAACCCGGAATATTTTGTTCCCGGGGAAATAAAGGTGCTTGCTGTGCAGCACACTGGACCTGGATATGACTCATAAAACACAGTGGTGCATGTGATTATAGATTTATATGAAGCCTGGATGTTGCTATTGTTGATTATGTGTGTTGTGTGTCAAGCTGTTAAAACACTGATTGCACTATGCCCTTTGTATGCATATATCTATCTTTACTTTATAAGGACACAGACATAGGTTTGAGAATATAAGTGTATTTGCCCTTGGATGTGCAGTTGCACCTGAGGTTTGTCAACCTCCACTGCAAATTTGGTTTGTTTGGCAAAAACTTGCAGATGTTTCCAATAAACAAAAAGAACAGCTTAAATAGCTCAGCACAACTAATATTACAAGTGATCTCTATAAATTAAACTGAAAACAACCCTTTTTAAACTGTAGTCAATATCTTAATGATTAACATGTCTTGTAGTTTTTAGTATGACATCAGTTTGCTGTTAGCTGCTGCTAATGTGATTCATTGTAACAAAGCTTCTGACACTGTAGCAGGGAGAACAATATGATTATATGAAGAGCTCTTTTCAAAGGCTTGATTAATATTGAGAATGTAGTAGTCGTTGAAAATGAGATTCAATATGGAATTTGGGTAAAATCCTTGTAGCAGTTCTATTTAACTCTTTAAAATGGCCTTGTCTAATTAGTTTATTGCAAGCTCACATAAATTTTGCCACAATTTAAACCAACTATTTCCATAAAATTATTCAGCCTCAATTTCAATGGGTGTTGAAAATGTTTTGCTGCAAGTGTACGTCTATTACACTTGCAGACAAGACATTTCTATGGCTTTTGTGGGCACCTAGTTTCCATTTAAAATTCATTTTAAGCTCCAAGACAGATATTTATTTGGTGCTGTAAAGTATAAGTGACCCCTTAGGGTCAAAATAAGAACTGAGCTCAAATTCTAGCATAGTTGAGGTGTTATATCAGTCTCATGAAATTTAAAAAACACATTAGTGGTTTTGAAAGGATGTACCAATTTGCTACAAATTGCACACTATTTTTCTCCAGCATACCATCTGTTTGAGATCAGAGCTCACATAAATAATCTTTCATTATGACAAATTGCATATAAATTGTAGGGTTTATGAAGTATGGAATTTCAGAAATCAAACTGTAAAGAAAGATCTAACTTCTCAGCAGGGACATTTTGTATGGAATAGTTAGTGAAATAAGGACAAAAATGTTAATAAAGACTAATAATGGGCTTTGCAAAAGGTCTTCATTAAAACATGCTCTATGTGTCATATTTCTAAACCTATATTCACTTCCTATTATCGGGTTTAAAATATTTTTTTTACAAGTTAGAAGTTACAGAAAGAAAGAAAAAAATAAAAGCCAAGGAAAGACCTCTTACTGCACAAACAACTTGATTACTGTGCATAATAAGCAAGAGTTTCAAAATTTAAAAACAGTTCCACTAAAATCAGATCAATTTGGGTTATTTTGCTAACCATTATGTTACAACCCAGTATATGTTGTTGTGGGTTTCAACTCACTCAACTTTAGAGTGTAAATGTATCTGAGCCATATAGATAATGAATATTTATAAATTATTGGCCAGTCAGTTAATAAGCAGTCTCTTGTGGTAAGAACTAAAATCCCAGATGTTGTAATATTAATACCTAATGTCAAAAGAATACCGTAAAATCATGTTCTGACTCAGAAATATTTAAGAATAATAGCACAAGCAAAAATACTTTGATTACAACAAAGAAAATTAAAGCCTGACAGTATTACACAACAAATTCATACACAGCGAGTCTTAGTTCTCAGACATCTGCTCTGTCAATGGGACTGAATAAATTTGTCTCAATAGGCCCCGTTTCATACACTGAAAAATCAAAAAAAGAAGTTTTACTATTTCATTTTTATTGGATTACCTAAATGGGACTGCATTGTTGCATGAAAAATAACACTGATGTAAAAATTCTAAACTTCAGCACAACTGCCGACATAATTTTTACCCCCATTCATCAACACTACCCCCACCCCCTGTAACCGATTCTTCAGTCTCGGCCACAAGGATGGTTTTCCAATTAGGTCCAGAGTGTAGCAATCTTATTTATATTCATAGTTGGTATAAATGACAGAGGAGTGATAATGATCACTATATGAGTAGAGAAAAACAATTACCGTCACCACCATCATAAATAGATGTTGCAAAATTCTCTATCATTACAAAGAAATACCACAAAACACTCTGTACACAGCCGACACTAGGCAGACAGAGGAGGAAATGGGAGATATGGTATGGCAGAAGCATTTTTGTCTTGATTTAATGAAAGAACTGTTTGCCAACTTTTTCCAAAAAGCCATTCAGCGTGTACTTCAGATGAGTGGCGATGCAGATGTGTTTTTGGCTCTAAACACTGATCAGTCTTTTAGTGGTTTGACTAAAATTGACTTTCTTGCAGCAGTTTCAAATAGTCTGCAAACGGCAATGGAAAAACGAGGTAATGCATGTTAAATACTTTAATATGTGAAAAGGTTTGCTATAATCTTTGCTCTGACCCAGCGTTTTTGCACTTTTGACAAACAATACTAGAGAGACCTTGTGCACAAATGTGAACAGTATTGCTTCCATGCACCCGACCACCCTTAAGCCTGCTCACGAACTCATGTCTGCTGCATCGCTTGGGTGTGTATGTGGAAAACAAGGAGTGCAGAGTTAAGAGGGTATGATTTATAGTGCACTGCAGGTTATAACTCATTTCAGACTGAATTTCCTGCCTCTGTGATTGCATCCTTTCCTAATGCCCTTGACGAAATGTGAAGCACAACCGATGATCCATGTCTAAAGACAGACATTTTTTGGGTGTGACTTTTGAATCTTTGCTTATAAATTACCCCGTTACAAGGCGAGTAAATTGTCCCATGAAGACAATAATTCTTACATTACAGAAAAAGCCTGCAAATGATTTGGGCCCATTACTGGATATGAAACCATCAAATTTATCAATGAATCAGAAAATGGAATGGCTGGATGATGATCCAGTGAATCAAAAAGCAATGCCTGCTTGTCATTTTTGATCTTTTAACAGCCTTTTAACAGACAGATTAGATTTTACAAGTGATAATGAGCCTTCTGAAACTCAGAAGCTTGAAGACAAAAAAAATGTCCCTTTAACAACCTGCAGTGGTTATACATGGGAGAAAGTCCTATCAAAATATATAATAGGGATAATTGTTATTCATTCATCTTTTATAATTTTACTTCCTAAGTAATTATAAAAAATAACAAAACAACACACAAACAAGTATAGTCTATTTTGAATTTATTATCACCAGACCTGCAGCACCTATCAGAATATGAGGATTTCACACAGGCCATATGATGACCAAACTTGTTATCACATGACCCATATGGTCAAGTCAAAAGTACTGGCAGACTAAGAAAGTAAAAAATAAATTAAAAAAAATAAAATCAAGCAAAAAAAAAAGTGCTTTTTTGCAAGAAAATGGTCTTATTCATTATATATCCAAAACCTAAAAAAGGATTTTTTTCAGGAATTTTTTAGGTTTTTACTTTTAAAGTAAAATCAACTTTTACTTTCCTGTATTAAATTAAAAAAAAGACATTTTGTTTTCAAATTATTTTGGGCTCAATTGAACAAATTTATTCTCAGTTGTAAAAACAGGACTTCTTTCAAAACACATGAATACTATTTATTGTTCTTATTTTCCATTGTAAAAAAAAGTGTCAACATTTCTTTTACTCTGATTACTAATAAAAGGTCTCCATCTGGATCAAGCACCTGTGCTGGATGTTTCAAATTTGTATCATTCTTGAATTGTAGCTCAGGGGCCACAAATGGTCCCCGAGTCGCACTATGGATTCCCCTGCCTTACGCCATCCACCTGATATGTGTAGTTTCTGAAATGCTATGAAATGCTAAAGCTCATGGACTGGGAAAGTGAGAGCTAACTATACTCAATATCCTTTTTGCAGGTTGCAGCAGTAGTGTTTTACCATCAGATATTGTTTCCTGATGTTATGCAAACTTCTACAACATTATGGCCATCAAAACTTTATGGAAAAGAGCTGGAGAAAAAAAAGACATTGTTGAAAGAAAGCCACGTTTCCAGAAGCAATGTAGGGGACACCACATTTGTAAAAGACTGAAAACTGCAGGTCAGAATTTGCATCTAAAGTGAGTATTTCTGATAACTCCTCCTCTGGCTTTTAAGGCTTCACGATTGCTGTGAAGGCGAATGATGTTCCAACAGATGTACAGTTCATGAAGGACAGACACACAAGTATCATGGATTGACTCTGAAATTTCACACAAGCATCAACACACACCGAGCATGGCTCTCCATGAATCAGCATCTATTTTCTCAGGGCAGTTCAGAGAGGGTGGCCTTGTAAGACTCCAAATAAAAAGCCTAATGTCAAACTATTGATTTTCCCTTCTTTAAATTGTAGCTTATTTATGGCTATGACCATACTGTTTTTTTTCCTGAAAGAGACAGAAACAAATACCAAAAAGTCAGACCAGGAAGAAAAGCAACAGGCCAACAGGCTGGCCGAATGTTCACAGCACCAGCAGGTGGAGAGACAATAAGGAAGACAAACAGCTGCGGGGGAAGGAGACAAACATGGAGAGGAAAGCAATGCTTCAGTCTCGTCTTCATAAGATACGCTCACTTCCTCAACACACCCCCCACAGCAGGAGATGCCTTGCTTCCTCTTTCAATTTAAAGCTTCTGGAACAAATAAACTCGAGGGGATGTGCCCGGATCCTCTGAGGCTTTGTGATCAAGGTTTAGTCAAATCTTACATCTTGCAGTAATAACACAGCGATCAGAGCCTATTGGTCTCTTGCTTTATTAAAAAAAGAAAATAAACTTAACAGTCTTTAATGAATTTTTACTTTCCTGCTCAACAGAATGCTATTTCATTGTTGCAGCTCAAATTTTCTTTTGTTCACTTTGCATGTTGTGGTAGGCTGTCTCACATGGTGCTTGCTCATGTATCAATGATTGAACAGCTTTTTAGCACTGCTATGTCTGTGCTATGTTACAGAAGGTCAAATGTCTTGCTCAGAAGATACTACCAAAAAAAATGGCTGTATGTTGTTTTGTGAAGTCATGGGGAATTTTAGAACCTTGTTTATTAGAAAACTGTAATGTTACCCTTCTAATCCAAGCTTTAAAAATAAGTCAGAGAAAAATAGCATTACTTTTTCCACATAAGACTCTTTACTGCAGTGCAAACAGACTTCTGTCATCAGCAATTTTCTACACCAAGATACCGTGTTGTGATATCTGGCATTCCTGACCCTTTCCAGTAGCAGGCAATAAATATTATACAGATATCAAAAATGAAATAAATGTGAACCTGGAAACTAGCTGAAAACTATTTCACTGCAACTAAAGGAGTCTGTTTGTAAAGCACAGATAAAGAAACGAGATTCGGAGAGCTTATAGAAGAGATGGCATAGTTTTACAGTGCTTGCGAGCTTTCTTGTATGTTCTTGGGCGATGCTTGCAACATGGTGAGCTGCATTTGTGACATGGGTGAAAAGCTGACTACCAAAACAATTAGGGGGAGTTGAAATGACTGCTAAAAGCTTGTCATGGAACTTGTAATGTCCCTATCAATCTTGTAAGGTATTTAATGTGAATGGGACCTGAGAGCTGAAAGCTTTTAGAAGTGTCAGAGAATGAGTTAGTATCTACTACACACTTTAATTTCTAGTATAAAGAGTGAATATTACCATATTTAGAGCCCCAAAAAAACCTGACATTGTGAAAGTATGAAACATAAAAAAATCACAGTCAGCCTTTCCGTTGTCTAAAAAGCATATGCATTTCTTGAAAGCTCACTTTTAACCCTCTGATGCATAAGTGGGTCCTTTTTGACCCGGAGAGGTCATCTTTTTGCAATATCTTTGTAATGAAAAGTTATCACTGTATATTCCAGGTATTCCTCAAAAAATATATTACTGATATCATGCAATTCAAATTTTTAATTGACCTTTTATACATTTTAAGAAATAGCATGTTTTATATTACTACCCCATTCTTCCATGAGTGGGTCAAAAATGACCCGCTTTCATTTCCTATGGAATTTAATGCGGGTCATTTTTTTCTTACCAACTGTGACTGTCAGGAAAACATTTTTTGTGAGCCATACATACTAAATCCTAAGTGTTACCCCTGAGTAATAATATTTTACACAGCAAGAACTCTTACATGTATTATCTTTGTTTTCACCTCACAAATGTGCATGTGTTTTTCAATCATGAGTATTGTGATAGTGTTATTGTCACAAATTAACATATTAGCTTTCTTCAAAGTTAGCTAAAACTAGTTATCTAACCAACTAGCTAACATTACTGCCTGGGCCTCCCTACTTAGGCTGTTACCCTTGTGACCCGACCTCGGATAAACTGAAGAGGATGGATGGATGGATGGCTGGATGGATGGATGGATGGATGGATGGATAAATGCACACACATACATACACTCACATGCATAATACACATAGCATAATAGAATACAGACAGTAATGTTAGCTAGCTAGTTTCAAGAAACGTACTCTTTCCTTTATCTCACACCACAGAGAGCAAGTGACTTTTACTCTAAATTAAAAAAATATTTACAACACAGAGGTGTTTAATATGTGTTGGCAGCACAGTAGAATTGTGGACTGAGCACTCTTATTTTCTTCAAAGTTCTTGTGATGCAAGAAAAATGAGTGAGGTTCATAAAAAAAATGAAAAGGTGAAAGAGGCAGATTAGTCTCCTCACCCACCAATTAAACTCTCTCTATTGAAAACCTGTATGCCCCAGGTTTAAGGAACAATGGGAAAGTTGGTTTCAAGGAAAGTAACAACCTAAGGCTGAATGACGTGGACATAATATAGTTCATGCCATGCCTTGACAAAAAATTGTAGCAGTCAGTCTTTTAGGAAAGAATTATTTTTTTTTTTCCCCATGGTTTCAACTGGGATTATGATTTTGAATCTCAGAATCTTTGCAAAGAATAAAGTGAAGGGTGTCAATTTGATTCTAAGTACGTAAGAACTAGAGAACAAATTACAATGAACAGTTGACACTCTTGCCAGAAATTTAGCTTTCTGAATTATAGTTTTGGTCACGGGTAGTCATTCACCACTGTGACAAAATATAGGTAGACTGGGCCTTTCAAGGTACACTTTTACCTCCCTGGGCAGCGGACCAGTATGTTAAGTCTCCAGGTTACTGATCCCAGACTACATTTCTCCTTTCACAACCACCTTGGTGCCTCATACTTCAGTTGCATCTTTGCTAATACTACATTCATTTTTGGACAACCAGCAACCAGAGTGACTTTCCTGTCTTTTGCTCAGTTTTTTTCTCTCAGGCTTTTTTTTTTTTTATATATATATATATATTTCTCATCTTCTGTCATGAAAATAGATATAATTACCAGATGCTTAAACACCAACGAAAAAGAAAGGACAGCACATCACAGACAGATTAGATATCACAAGGGATCTGAAACTCGGAACCATTAAGACAAAAGAATGTTGTATTTTTTTTTTATGTATATTTCTGATAGGAAAAAGTCCTATCAGAAATATATATCAAAATATACATTAAGAATAGTTTGTATTCATTCACCTTTTATCATGTTCATCACCATTAATTATTAGCACTAAATAACAATCTATGAAAAAAGAAAAGCTTTCCTAATGTTAATGAATTCATTATGTATGAGGTATATGACATATGATGACCAAACCTTTGCCTTTTTACCATTTCATTTGCTTAGTTACAGTTACATATACTCATCTTTCTTTAAGATTTTACATTTTGTACCATCACAACCATATTTTGTGATACAAAAGTTCAGTCCTTTGACCATTTTCTGGCATATTTTTAGCTGCTTCCATTCACTGCTACTAAGTATTACTGAACCACTGCACAGCTAGCCAATGTGGAGACTTCTGGTGGATCAATTGCTTGGAAAAAAATTAACAGCTATAGCCAAAGCAAGCGCTGTTCAGAACTAGAGATGAAATTGTAATGTCTAATTGAAACTATTTCCAGAATTTTAGCCTTCTGAGTAACAGTTTTTCTGTCGCATATAATCACTTACCACTGTGGCAAATTACAGGTGCACCTTTAAGTTCCTAGGATGCCAGTCTCTGAGACACTGCTCCCAGACTGCATTTCTCCTAAAAATAAAAAAATAAAAACATGAAAATAAAAATAGCTATCATATGCCTCAAGACCTCTGAAATAAAAAATGTGGAAAAAAAAAAACGATATAAGTGCCTTTTAATGTTCCAATTGTCTATTCTATCCATGTATTTGAACATGACATCTCCTGTCTCATTCACCTTGCTTAATACCAGTGCATTTAGCAAGGTGAGTCATTACAACAGGTTACAGTCCAACTTCAACGCTTAGAAGGTGTGATGAAGTACAGGAACCTCTAAAACACACACCAACTTGTTTTCAAGTCAGTGTTACCTGCTACTTTCAATTTTCACTTTAGGGGTACAATCCTGCTTACATTTATTGCCGTGTAAAAAGCTGGATGCATCATTAGTCACTTCACTATGCAATGAATGATTTTTCTGTTTTCACAAAAATTACATCATGTTCCTGTACAGTTTCTACCTATTTTTGTTCACTTGTTGTTTATTTTTTAAAATAATTTGGCCGAAAAGGTCAACCACTCAAAGTTCCTGCAGTGCAACTCAGCACAGGTGTCTAAAAATCCCCTTGAAAGGCATGTTTACACAATTGTGAAATGCATGAGACATTTTGACCTGCTGTGAGCACCTGGGTGTCACAATATTACAAGTTCATGTTCCAAGGCAAACAAATTTTACCTGCTGACGCCAAGACTAACACCCAAGGTCTTCCATCACTGCTTGGCGGGTTGCTGCCTTGCTGCACTGTATGTGTAGGGTTTTGGACCCCGATGTTTGACACTGTGCGATTGTGTGTTTTCACAAGAGAAAACTGAAACAGAGAGAAATGAAGAAATTTCTGTGAGGTGTTACAGGGAGTAAAGTGAGACCGCATGCGGAGCCATTTTCAGAGAGGGAGACAGAATGACATTTCTGCTGAGCAGTGGTCACCCGTGGCAGCCGATGGAGATGCACATGTGACAGAAATGCTGACCCCTTTGGTCAATGTAGCCACCAATCTGCTGACATCTCAGATTCTGCAGGTTTCTTTCAAATTCAAGACCTGTATTTCCAGCGCTCAAGGCGACAAGTCATTAACCTAATCATGCATGTTTAGACAGCAAATACGAACAAAAAGACTTCTGCACCATTACAGTCCAATGCAGTGAAGGACCTCTGCAGAACAATCCAGATTTTGAGGTACTTAAAACTGGCTCAGCTGCTTGGTAGCATGCTAAATCTGAGGATCTCAGAGGGAAAGCTGGCTAATTCATCCAACATCACTATGAGCCCCTCTACCCTGCAAAGAATATTAATCAGTGTATGTTCCCAGTTTTCAAGCTGGCACACAATCTAAACAGATGATGGATGGAGCACCAACTGGGCTATCTCACCCCACTCTTCTCTCCCTTGCCTCTGCTTCTGCCAGATATGAGCCAGTGAATTATTTTTGGACTAATTTTGTTTTATTGTCACTTAAACTTTAAAATTGTTCTTGTTACAGTTTTATTGTGCTTAAGAGTAATGATGTATGATTTTTGAAAAGCCCTTAATAGCCCACTCTGGATTGCATATTACCAAACTACAGAGCTAAACCAAAAGTTTTTTCTTTAAGTTTGATAGACAGTAGGGTTTTTGTGAAACATTAAAGATGTTTATTATACATCTTTAATTTATGTCAAACACCTTGCATGCTTTTTTATATGTATGACACATTGATTCTGTGTTGTGAACTGGGGCAGTTCCTTTCTCCCGAAGATTATTGAGTTTCCCCTCATAAAACATATTTTAATTTTTTTTAAATGATTTAATGTTTGGCAAACATATTTTGTTAGATTTATTAGAAATTCTAACTTAACATCGAGATGTTTACATTTATTGGATTTTTTTTGTACACACCTATTTGAAAATTATGATGGCAAATAATGGAGCAGTGGTCACCCGTGGCAGCCAATGGAAATGACAGAAATGCTGACCCCTTTTGTCAATGTAGCCACCAATCAATCTGCTGACATCTCAGATTCTGCAGGTTTCTTGCAAATTCAAGACCTGTATTTCCAGTGCTCCAGGCTCACCTAACTTAACTGTAGTATCTAATCATGTCAGATGCTTCAAGCACAAATTTCAAAACTTTACTTGTTCTGTGATTGGCTTGCCACAAACATGCCTGCCCCTCTAACTGGAACGTTTTCTGTACTTATTTTTTAAATTAATGAAGACATTTCTAGAAACGACTGTGTGTTTAAGACAAACTGTTTTAGAAAGACTAAATAAAAGCTGTACTTTAATTTCGAAAAGTCTTAAAACTCTGTGTGTACCTAACAATTCTAACATGCATAAAAGAAACAGAGTGGGTTTCATCTCATCTCATTCACTGCTAATTGCGGCTGAGACTTGCTTCTCAGGTAAAATGTTAGAAATTTGATGAGAATCAAGTATTGATTTAAAAGTGAAAGTAATAAAACAAAAAAAAAGGGAAATTTCAATTTTAGGGATTCTATGCAGGAGGTCAATGCAGTCTTTGTGGCAAACTTTATGATTATATGCAGGAATTTAATAATGTATTACTTTTTAAAAGTATTATTTTTGAATCAAATATAAGAATCATTCAAGGGAGAAACATAATTAACATAACTTTTTTTTAAGATTGGAAATGAAAAAAAGTTGTAGTCTTTTGTTTTACTTTAATCTTATTGTTCACTGTCATGCTTTATTTCTCTCCTCTCCCTATGTTCATGCAGTCTGATTACTTTCAGAGCTCTGATAAGAGACTGCAGATTTTATAAAGCAGGCAAAGACGGACTAAAGGCAAAAGGAAGCCCTTCATTGCCGGCTGACCTTTTGTTGCACAGAGTGTGTTTCACCTTGCCTCATTTCAGCTGTGGTCACATTAGGAACAGCACTTTATTCTGACATGTGGAATTCTTCACACACAGACACAAATGCACATTCCATGGTCTGCATGGTGGTTATTAGTTTGGCATGGGGAGCCAGAATGACATCATGATGCAAGGCGGTGGTAAACAGCTCTGATTGGTGGACAGCTCAGCCTGCCAGGAGAGTGGTTGTCTGTGTTGGTGGTCCATGGTCTACTGCTAAAATCCTTCCCAACGGTGACGAAGCTGAGTAAGTGAGGCCCCCTGAGGTTAAACGAGCTTGTGCAGGACCGCTGGGACTGATTAGACCATGTGGGTTTGTTCTGTTTGTTTGAAAAGAATTACCTTGCATCTTTTTCATTTAAAAGCATTGTCTTGTAAGGGTTGACATGTGTCATAAATATGTGTTCCGGAGATTTCCGGTTGGCTTAACTGGGATTAAACTGTTTGCTGCTCTTATTTAAATAAATTCATGTGTTCATCTTGAGAGTCGTTTTGTGTTGGGTAATCAGAATACTGCACTGCAATATTTAAATACGTGAAAGCAGGATTTTATTTCTGTGTGGTGTTTTATTGCATTGTCAATTTTACAAGCCTTACCTGCAACATTGTCTGGACAAAGACCAGAGAAGGTGGGAAAAAAAAAAACAAAAAAAAAAAAACTGTGGACTGCTCAGGGAATGAACACTGCAACACTATATTCATACACTCCTGAAGATTTTACATATTTAGGTATTTTCACCTTTCATCTAGTATGATGTGCAAACATAAACAATCCCAGCTGCTAAATGTTCAGCTGATATTGTCGTCATCACGGTGACTTAGACCAGAGACTCAGAACATACAGATTGAACAATGTTGCCCTTCTGGTAAAGCCTAATTAACTTAAGCCAGAAAGAAGATTTTCTCCTTCAACTTGGAAATTTAACTTAATCATTAAGGTGACTAATAACCTTAAGAAATTTCTTCAGACATCCTCAACTATATCATGAGAACATCTCCAGACATCTCTTGATCTCTAAAGCCAGCATGACAAAGAGTTATATCTCTCTTGGGTCAAGTATTTTTTTTTTAACCATCAGCAGTGATGACTTTATGAGCTTCCTTTTAAATAAAACTGCTTCTATTAAAGAGAAGATTTATGGCATTCTTTCAAATAATGTTGCTGCTATTCCATCAGATGTGATAGGCTTAATAATAGCTTCTGAACCTGATTTCCCTTTAGACCATTTCAGTCCTGAACAGAAACAGCAGCAGCAGGAGGAAAGGTTTACAAGAAAAATATAATTTCTGAACTTCTGAAAATCCACCAGCCCAGTTGAACTTTACTGTCCGCTAGTCAGTATTTGCTGGAGGTACCTTGCTCAAATTGCAAACAATGAGGGGATCAGTCTTTTTCCGTTGCAGGCCCATCAGCATGTAACACAATAATCTCCCTACAAGTTGTGTGCCATCTCTGACCTGGTTCTGTTCAAAGCCAGACTTAAGACATATGTACTTAAAAGGGATTTGATGTTTAACTTTTACTATTTTTATATTTCTTTTTACCCTTTTTGACTGTGGTTGTCTTTTTAAGTAGTCTTGTTTTATTGTGCAGTGTATTTGTTTTATCTCCTATAGCACTTTGGTCAATGCAGGGCATTGATGGAAGGTAGTATATAAATAAAATGTATACTACTATTATTATGAATAGCCACTGAACAGAACAAATTCTTTACTAACCGTGTGTAAACAACTCTTAAGAAATAGTCAGTTTTAGAGAGCAGTCAACCATTTTGCACTCCACCCCATTCTCTCCCTGATTTCATTTAAATGATTTTTAAAATGGTATTATAAAAGTTAGAATATTTCAATTTTACTTTACATAACAAAAATAAATGTACTGAAAACCTTGAGTCATAAATCCAGATACCTTTGACAAATACATATTTTTTTAGTCACCTAAGTGTCTGTGTAGCTGTTGTTTGGTAGCTTGCTTATCCCTTTCCATCTACAGCCTCTGCCTTTGGAGCTTGTAGATTTTGGACCATACAGAATTGTAAGACTGATTATCATGCTCTTACCTGTTTTGTGTTAATGAGGTTGAATTGAATTTCTGTCTGTTAAGGCCCCCCAGTGTCTCTCTGCTGTCTTCCCTCCAAGAGTTTGGAGTGAGATCTTCTGCAGGTGTTTGTGGTTGGCTTGATTGCTGCCTGCTGCTTAAAAGTTTACACATGCTACACATGCAGCATTCTCTTTCTCCCTCCTAAGATCCGCATTTGGTTTGGGTTGTATTCTATGGCTTACTTTGGTTAGTCATGAGTTTTTGATTAACCTGGCTTCAGTTTCTTATTTCAGATATTCCTTTCCAGATTTTATTTCTTTAGTATAGTCAATAAATTATCAGTTTGTTACAAGTGAGGCAATCCTTGTGTGGTCTCCTCTTATGTTAGTCCACCAGATGAGTTTGGTGGACGTAACACTGCCAGAGTCATGCAATTGGGCAGGATGGCTGGCAGTTTACCTTTTGTAATGCATTGTGGAGATCTAAACTCCTACTGTGGAGCTTTGTTGTTCAGATAATTAAAATCAGCCTAAAAGGTTGTGTAAAAAGCCTGGGCGATTGCGCTCTGTGGTGCACCGACAAAAAAAAAAAAAAGGGTGAAAGTCGCTCCAAATTCACTTTGAGCGTTTGAGTTCAGACAAAAACCTAACTCTGCCTACCTTACAAAACTACAAGACGTGTGCAGATCATCTGCATGCGTTTCAGAAAAGTCATTATGTCTTTGCAGAGACATTTGAGAAACGGTGATTAAATGCAGAAACAGTTTTGCACTTGTATGGTATTCATAGTGTGTGAGAGCTACAGCTGCCATTCCATAACATTTTTTGACATGTCCTAAAATTCATTGACATCGCTACACAGCAAAGCAGTTAAGGAACTTAAGTGATTTGAATGCTTGTTTAGGTTTCTGAACTAATCTGGCAGGGTTCTGTTTCTAATTAGTAATAAAAACTTAATTCAATATTTTTTAACTGGTTTGAAACTTGTATCTGCATCAAGAAATTCATATTTTTGTGTAAAGTTTGCACTGACAAGAGCAACGGAACTTTAACAACTTATTTTAAAAAAATAAAAATACATTGTGTGCATATATACTTATTCATACTTATTTTGGACAAGCAACCGACTTTCTGTCCTACTTTCAGAATTATTTCTAATTAGCCCCTCTCTGATACAAATTTCAAAACTATTTCCTGAAACAGACATGCAATATATTGTTTTAATCAAAATCTGGCCAGACTATCAAGCTGCAGTGTTATTTTAAGATAAGAGTTAGGCCTTTTGTTTGCCAGATAATAGAGTAGATAATGAATCCAGCATGTCTAGACAATAAATGAAAGCAAATCTTTTAAATCCAATATACGATTCATAATTCAGAGAATGATCTATTGCTTATGTTTCTTTCAATTATTGCTCCAATAGTTTATAAGACCTAACTTTATTTAGCCAAAGGATGTGATTTAATTTTTACTCAGAGAACAAACTCCTGTGGATGAAAGTCAGTTTTTAAATTCTGCAGTTTTAGTGCACAACAGTTTAAAATATGTCACAGTATTAACAGATTTTTTTTTAAATGCATCTCCCTGAAAACATCATCCCCTTTGTGAAAGACTGTGATGGCAGCATCATCCTGTGGAAATGCTTAAAGACAGAGAAGGTCATCAGGGTTGATTGAAAATATATATATATTTTGGAGGATTGCTCTACTCTTAGCTAAATCTGTCTTCCAGAGACTGCAAACGACAGAATGATTACATTTACTCATGTACAACTAAAAGACCAAACTTCTAGTGAGACTTTTCTGTCAAATACACTTTCTACTTGCAGCATCTACTTTAAGGGGGGAGGGAGGAAAGTCTTATTTAATTTGTTATGTAAAACAAATACTTAAAAGTCTCAAATACCTGCTTTTAATTTTTCTGTCTTTGCAAGTGCAGTTTGGGATCGGATGCTCAGCAACCAGTCTTGTAATAGTATGTGATCCTTACATTTACATGGGCGTGTAATTGTTGAACTTAACAGTGTGTTCATTCATTAGTGAGTGCTTACATCCTCGGTCTCTCTCCTCATCTCTCTGCATTAGCTCTGACAGTAATGACTTGCCAGGCCTAACCTCTTAACTGGCTTGATGCATGGTTGTGGGAAAGGCACTCTCACTGCTTAGTTAAAATGGAAACATGTCGGTTCAGTGTTTAATTTTTTCCCTCTCCAATCTTTCCCTCAATTTCCTTTCCATTTGAGCATTTTGTCCTTTGCTGCAGACATCTGCAAAAGTTATGGCAATCAGGATTTTAGCTGCAGATAACAATTTATGCTATAGTCTTTAACTGGTCGTCTAAGAATAATTGTACCAGCACAAGTGATTATATGCTGCTTGTTTTAAAACTTAAAATTATCAAACATAAATACAAAACACAGATAGAGATGCGGAAAGGAAAATCTTTTTGTAAAACACCCTGCTTTGTCTGAAAGCAAACATTTCAAATTTGACGACATTGGATTACTACCTCCCAGTCCCTAAACTGTAGCCTAAGCTGACCATCAATGAAAAAGAAATGAGATTACAAAGTTTTGGTCTAGTCACTAGGATTCTTCCATCCTCTTTTAAAGTAATGCTGAAGCTAATTACATGCTACAAGAAATCCAGGAACACGTCCAGGAACACGTTGCATGAGCAGAAACAGAGAAAAAAGGTCTCCGTTTATGAGAAAATAGTGTTTTGTTTTCTTGCAAAAAATACTGTTTTAAATAGCAGTTTCAGAGGTCACAAATGTTAAACTCTGTGTTTGAATTTGACTTGTTTAGATAATACATGTGAGCTGCTGCAAGGACTGAAGGAATCTCGCAGCTAATCAACACACTGGGCAGTATTAGCTATCTACACACTTTTGTTACTGGTTCAGCCAATAAGATGAAATTTTGAAAGAAACACATGACTTCTTAATATTGTCATTACAAATCATAGCATGCACGCAGATCTGAGCCCAGCGCTGTACTGCTGCAGCTGTAATGAGTATGACGGTGACCTGGCAGGTGAACAGTCGCCACACTCACTAACTGATTCTACATGTGGTAGCTGTAACACCTAAAATAAAATAATTATTTATGTTGGGATTTCTTTTTGCTGAAAGAAAACACTAACATGTTATAGCTATGATTATCTTTCACTCTGTCGGATTGTATTTTTCTTTTTTTCTTTTGTGGGCTCTAGTGTCCCTTTTTATATAGTAGGCTGACAGGAAGGGGGCAGAGAGAGGGAGGAAGACATGCAGCAGGGTCCGGGAGTCGAACCCGCGACGGCCACGTCGAGGACTCAAGGCCTCCAAATGTGGGTTGCGCTAACCCCTACGCCACCACAGCGCGCCCGTATTTTTCTTTTTATTAGTTTAGTATTTTGAGAACCATGAATAGCTTTCTTTTCAGTTCAAATGTATGCAATAAATTGCTATGCTTTACATTTTAACTGCAGTAGAATCTCGAGATTTATAGTTATCCTTTAATATTAGACATAAGCTGCAAAGTCAATCATATTTATTGTCAACTTTCAGCCTCTAGTGCAATTTCACTTAGACAGATTTAATAAGGTGGGAAACACAGGTCCAGTTTTGTGATTTCTGACTGGACAGCAGAGATAAGAGAGCCCAAATAAATCTCTATCCCCTAGAATGGGTTCCAGTGGCAGTGGAAATAAAGAGGTTTTGGTTGAATAGCCAGATGACTGATGTCTGGTGCTGCTCCCACCTCAGTGACCAGTAGATAAACCCAGGATTAGGGAGATTATTAGCGCTGCACACATGCATGCATACAACTTAAACATACAGATGTGTATTTATATAGTCCCATAAATGAATGCAAAATTAATACAATATTCACTTAATGCTCCAAAATACACATTTTACAACATATATGTGAATGCTAACAATGCCTGCAAAGTTGTAAATATGAATCTAAACGTAATAACCTCTTGAATTGAACACAATTCCCCTCTTCACCTCAGAAATCCCTGTATTAAAGGCATCCGACTTTTAAAAGGTTTGGGTTGCACCAAAACAGAGGGAAGAAGGCTAGGAAAAAAGAGCAGTGAAGATGAAGGGACAGCTGGAGCAGAGGGTGGAGAGATCCTATCAGAGATCAGAGATTCCGTCTGAGCTGCAGATCTTCGTGCAATGTGAACTCCAGGTAGCCTGACCTCAAATGATTCCAGTCCATCAGTGACAGAAGGAAGGACATCCAAAGAGAGATAAATACACCATATGACTTCATAAGGCATATGCCTCGTTCTATACACTGAGGAGCAGCATGTTTCTACAGGTTGGTCTTATAGGATTTATGTGCCATGAAAAACATAATAATAAGAGGATTTAGAAAAACATTTCCAAAGGCAAACTCAAAATATATCTATTCGACATTTAGCGTTATAAAGCTTGCATTTGTTCCCATGTCCATCTGTCGCAAAACTAAAGCAAACCACACCAGGGCCAGTTTCATTTCAGTTAAAAAAGGAAAACATGTACTAATTAAATTTATTCAAATTTCAATCTAAAAACAAAAACACAAACCTGTTCTCCACAGATGTCACACAAAGCATCATTAGGAATCAACAAGCTCCTAAAGTACACAACAAGCCTAACTATCATTAATTAAAACTACCTAGTTTCTCTCAAATGTGTGGTTTGATAGGGAGACGTCTTTGAAAGCCTTCACTTTTACTAAAAAAATATCAAACTATTGGATCAGTATCCATGTGTACCAAACAATATAGCAAGGTATTATACTGTGTGCAGAATGTTGAAAGTGAAAGTCATCAGACGAGTCAAAGTTTTTTTTTTATCCGTTGGCGGGTAGTTGTGATGAGTCCATGGGAAATGTAACTTCAGTTTCTCATTCTTAGCTAACAATAGTGGCTGCTGGCCTGGTATTTTTCTGCTATAGTCAATCCACTTCATCATATTATGCACTCAGAGGTGGTAATCTGCAAACATGGGCTATTTTTGCCCTTTTGTCATATCAAACAAGTCTCTCCATTCCCCTCCCACCTCTGACATGAACAAAGCATTTTCATCCAAACTGCTGGACATTTTAGACCCTTCTCTGTAAACCCCAAAATAGTTGTGTATTAACATTCCAGTCAATTAAATAATTTTTCTTTCTCATTCTGAAGCTTGGTTTAATTTTCATTAAGTTATCTTTACCACATTTATTTGCCTAGCAGTACTATTTGTGGTAACAAGCAATTGTAGAAGAGTACCTTAAAATTGCAGCTAAAAGTACCTAAAAGGTGGATTCATTAATGGTGTTATTGAAAATAACCAGTACTTTCAGCTTTTTAAATAATTTGATAAAAGTTTTCTCCACTATAAAATGAGTGTAGTGTTACACAGACTGTAAGCATCAATTCCTCATAAAACAAGCACAGCCTACCTACTGCTTCAAAGTTTAAGGTTCTTGTGAAAGTGCAGCTGTGCACTTTACCCTTCCAGGTAATCAGTCCTCTTTTATACTTATGGTAAAAAATAATTTTGTCTGTCTTTTTTAAGTTTAAGAATACATAACATACTGTTATGCTAATATTATGCAGCATGTTGCCTATTAATAGGGTTTACCAAAACAAAAATGAAGGCCAGCCTCAAGTGCTACTTGATCTCTTTCAAGCATACACCCGTTTAAGGACAGCTCTTCCTTTCACTCTGATTTGCATGATATTGCTGCTGGCTGTTGATTATCCCTTGAGGATAATGTGAAGCAGTTATGCGAATGCTGCACCCTGGAGAATGGCCCTTATCGTCAATGGCTTTGCAAAACTCCAGCTGTTTTTTAATTGGTTGCCAGGGTGAGTGAACAACAAGTACCTCCCAGCAGTGCTCTATTTGGTAATAGAAAGGGAGTAATGTGTGGCGTGTGGCCAGAAACTGTGAGGGGGCTGCCTGGGTCAGTAGACTCAATGCCTGCTACTGTTAGTTTTCAAACTTTTTCACTAGGGAGCAAAGATCTACATTAGAAATGTTGTGTTTGCCCTAACTGAATATGTGGGCGAGTAGAATATAAACAGAAATTATTGATATACTTCTTGCTCTTGGATTTTGGCTATCAACCAGCAAGTTCAAGAGTAGTCTGGGTTTCACAAAAGAAGCACCAATTCAGAATTTCAGGGCCAGTAGCATCAAAAGATAGAAAATAGGATGCTTTCCAAAGTATACAATGAATATTGCACATAGTTACTATAATAAATTAGTGAAGAAAATTGTGTTTTGATATATATAAAGAGACCCATTCAATACACTACAATACAGTATATTAGATTACATTCATTTGTTTTAACATAGATTAGTTACATACAGATCCCAACCCTTTATCTCCATTAATTATGATTTTCAACTTACAACTAATGAAAACACATTTAAGATTAGAATATGACATAAAACCAACAGAAAAAAAACCAAACATTTTTAAAATATAAATTTGGGTAGTTTGCTATTTTTATTTAGAAAAAATATGCATATTATTAATAATAAATATTCTTAATAATACTAATCATCAATATTAATAAATCAATAAACTATGAAAAGTTATTAAATTGATAAGGATTGTGTTTTTTGGAGATTTTATACAGAATAAGACCTAGATTTAGCTCAAGCCAAGCCAATTCTGACAAATTCAAATGTCTTACATTTAGAGGTGTACCTCAAGGAGTCTTGAAGTTAGAGACATATAAATATTGCTGGGGGTTGGGGAAATTGTTCGCCCAGGGCACTGAACGGGCTCAAACAGCTCCTGCTGCCACAGACCAGTACAAAAAACCCTGAACAACACAGAGCAGTGCCGTGAGAGTGTGGCACATAACTATGATGTAGAACTATGATGTAGATTCAGAAAAGACTTGCAAGTACACACTGAAACATGAAACTGGCCTTCTGAAGTTTTTCTTCTTGTGGATCTATGCTCACACATGATGTCGCTATAATCTTTCCCTCACTTGGTTTCACCCCTAAAGTGTGCTAAGTGGAGCCCAGTGCTGGACGGTGTATCTGTATCTATTCCATTTGTATGACTTGTAACATTTGATCATTTTCAGCATTAAAGTCTGTTTTTTTATTAACCTGAGCCAAATGTGAGTATCTGCTCATTATTTCTCAAGTTATTAACTCTGAAGGGTTCTGGTGGGGTCCCAGAGCTGGTAAATGGACCAGAGTGTTGCACAGAAGGGGAAATGGGTTCACTACAACGAGATTGATGGTGCAGGGTAAAAAAAAAAAAAACAACAACTTTGCCCTATTTATATAAAACTCTATTAGTTGTCTGCATAAACTGAAGTTGATTTAAAGCAGTTTTTGCAACGTGAGATTTGACACACTGAGATCTGCTAGAATAGTCACCCTGTTTTTCTTGAAGGATTATCTGCATGGCCTGGTGGGAAGCACTGATCCATCCTTGCCCTGACATTTGGTTCACTGTGAAACCTGTAAACTGAAAAGTCACTTTAACTTTCTAAAAGCACTTGTCACTACAGGACCAGCTTTGTCGCTGGAACACAACTGCAGCTTTCATACACTCTCATGTCAGAAAGCCTATTCTCCCTCAAACTCACATTTGAATCTTATTCACCTGTCTGCCTTAATGTGCTATTCCCATTGCTTAGACGAGTGGGAGTCAAAATCGACTCAAGGGATGGCAGAGACAAATCGTGCTGCCCTTAGACACCAACACACAACTGCTGAGCCAAATGTGTGTATCTGCTCTGTGTGCACTTATAGACACACCATTTTCTGGATGCTAGGTAGCTAATTTCAGGAGGCTTGACACCTAAAACCACTTTTGCCTTTAACTTCTCTCCCTTCCCCACTTTATTCCCCATTCTCTCAGTTCCTTGTTCTCCTCCTCTGCTTTAGCTGTCAACGCACAGAAAGAAAGTCATTCACAGTGAGGAAAAGGACCATTTGCAGGTGTGGAAAGAAGATCCCAGCCTGTTACCGTCTGCCAGGGGAGCTATTGTAATTTTCCTAGGAAAGAAAGAAATAAACAATATGAAAGATTTGGACACAAGACAATTTTGTATAAATTATGTCTTATTTAATATCAAAAGATTCAGCATATTTCCTCTCATGAGTCAGCAAAATGCTGGCTCTTATGTGTATCTGAAAAAGTGATGATCATGTCAGATGAACATATGCCTATTTCTGTGAGAATGTTTCATCTTGCTACTCAGTAACCTTAAATAGACTTTCTCAACTGCATCAGTCTGTGCAGCATATTGCAAACATATGGCGAGTTTACGATGACTGTCCAGTCGCAGCCACCAGCCAATATCAACCAGTTTAGAAGTGAGGACAAGCCATCTGTCTCAAAACTGATAAGTGTTGCACTAGACTAAGCTTTTTTACAGCCTTAGATGTTGAAACACAGTTTGTGTCGAAAATGTGGTAAAAATATGGGTATTATGTGCAGGGATTTGGCAGTGGGGTTGACAAATGTGCCTAGAATAAATGTTAAAGCTGGAAGGAAAACAACATTAATAGAGGCAACAAAATTGTGGGCCTTATCACAGAAAAAAAATCTATTCTTCAGGAACAATGTTTGGTATCAATATATGTTGTTTGTCAAGTAAAATGACAAGTTTGTTTATTGAGTCCAATCACCATGAAGAAAAAAAAGATATGATTTAAAGGTTTTAAATATTGAGGGAAAGAAAGCTAGACGTCTGTTTATTGCTTGAACGTTTTGGTTCAGTTATTAAATATATATGGAGATATTGGGCCTGCTAAAGCATGACCTGATACATACCCAGTGATAGTTGTGATTTGCTCCAGTCCTCCCACAAACAATGTGTGCTGTAGTGTGAAGAGGATCTACGAGCTCTTCCTTTAAAATGCATCTAACTGGTCTTGGTATTTTTCTTCTATTCTCTTTGGGTTTGGAGACTATTTGTTTTTTCACAAATGGAATAGAGAAATCATTAATCCAAACCACTATTTTAAAGAATTCCTGTTAAGAATAGAATAATCCAATTGACATTGGATTATTCTCATCATATTTTAGATGGTGAGCTAGATATAAACAAGAACTTCATATTTAATAGAAACAGTTAAATAAAATAGTTCTTGAGCCTTTAGTTATGTACTTCAGCATAATCAAGTCAATCATTGACCCATGGCACGCAATTTTGATTTAGGTTGCATGTCCCAACTAAGACTTTTTTTTCCTTTTCTGGAGTACCAGGGTCCCTCCATGATGATACAGCACACTGGCAGGGAGGCCATGTCTATTGTGGAATTTCTGTAAAAGAATGAAACTCTCCCTTGTGTTCTCCAATGAAAGATAAAACAGGAACAGGTTATCAGGATTAGTAACACAAGTATTGTACAATTGTAATGCAGGCAAACTCATACTGGAAACAAAAGAAAAGGTTTGACAGTTTGTCATGGAAGTCTGTATTAAAAAGTGCTCTTCCACTGTCTGGATCAGACTTGAGCACAAATACACACACTGTTACTTTGCTGTACTGTCTTCAACCTTCCTATTATCTTCTGTAAGGATTGCTCCCTCACAGTCTGAATAAATCATTATGTAAAAAACAGAGTTCCCAACACTTGGTAAGAGAATCTACTCTGAAGACTTCCATCTATGGGCCGATCAAAGTTAATATACATCTATGATATTCAACACAATCCTGTCTTGGTGCTGGCATCAGATGACTGATCAGAGCCAAGTTTATGGAACACCTTTTCCAGAGAATAAGCAAAGTCTAAACTAATGGAAATTTTTAAACATAAGACCACTCCACTTGAAATAAACAGCACACACACTTTTTAATTATAAAATACAGATTTTTCTTAACAATTATGGCAGACACAAAATGACAAAACACTAAAAACAAAAAATTGAGAATGTAATGAAATGGGTACCCAAAAACACAACCAATAGTGCAAGAAAAGTTAATAACTGTAGATAAATAGATGTGGGAGTATGCTGTACTGCAAACCTAATAGCTACATCTGAGTATGGTTGGCACTTTAACTCTTGTTATGGCAGTCGGGGGTGGGGGGAGCAGGGTGGGGGGGGCAGCTCTGTGCTTAATGAGTTGTGTCTAAGGTGTAAATAAAACATTGTCCGTCTCACGCTGCTGAACTTTCATGGCTTCATTTAATCCTTATTTTCACCTCTGCTTGCTCTTATGGCCCCTTATCATGGCAAAGAGGGGATACTCTTCTCCTTCATCATCAATCATCACAGCCCATGCCTTGGCACCCTGGAGGCAGAGGTGCCCTATTGTTTCGTTCTGTTTTACTTTGCTGTTTTTCACTGGCTCTATTTCTGGTATTTAAAGGTCTTGTGGCTTACGATGCATAACAGCTCTGCAGCAAACTAGATTAATGTCTAGACTGATACAAAGCACAGCTCTGGAAGTAAGTGGCTTAGTTTTGCCTTCAAAAGTCCAAAACAAGCAATAAAATGAAATATAAGATGTCATCTCAATGCCACGATGACAATCTCAATGTCATTGTGATGGCAAGCCACACAGCACAAGATCCACACCACATAATAATTTGGTTTCACTTTAGTTTGCTTTGTAGTCGTTACTTTAAAATATTCCTTATTATATATTTCTTAGTTAATCATTCAATCATACCTTACAATGTTTATATGGAGTGCACACATATTAACACTACAAGGTCAAAATTCAGTTTTATGTTGTATTAATACTACTTTCTTTATTTGAGTTACCTGTGTGTTTTGTGTTTGGCTTCCCCTCCCTGGCGGGTAAAAGGCATGGCTTTAGTACAGTGTAAATAGCTACAAAATGGTAACATTTTCCTTCTTGTTCAATGGTCCAACAGTGATACCCAGTGGTTAGTTTATGCTTTTATTTTGAAGAACGGTAGATTTCTTCTTCGTGTATTTTGTGATATGCACTTCCTGTTCTTACTAAGCACGATGAGTCAGCGTTAGATCCTGAAGGAACCCGAAGAAAATCTTTAAAATAGCGCCCTTGGAAAGCAGAATGAGGTATGAATAAGCGCAATTGTGATTTGTTTTAAGAAATGTTATTTATTTAAGAAGCAGTAAAACGTCATTGGTTTATTGTTTAAAAACGAAACTGTGTATGCTGAAGAGTTAAGGATACAACGTATTCTTTTTTTTTGTATGTGTGAACATTAATATGTTAATTTAATACAAGAGTTAAGCATGTCCAACAATTATGTATCCTTTTATTTCATGCTACAGTTTTCACGGTGTCTATGACAAGAAAAGTCAAGATTAAACTGCACCGTTTGGAACTCCCTGTGTCTGGCTGTTTATTCCAACTGGCCGCTACATACAGTGTTCGAAATTTGAATCAGTCAGTCAAGTCTCTGTCAATTTCAATGGCCGTGAGTTTCTTGAGATCCAAAGTCTTAGCTTAATCTAAGGCAGGCAGCGGATCCAGCAGTTCCAGGTCTTGGGTTGAAACCTGGAGCTCAGCGTATCCAGTCCAGGCCTGTGGTGGTGTGCAGCTGGACAAAGCTCAGCTGTACACCAACTTGGGTTCTAAAAAAACTAACCTGCATATATGCATAGAACTTCATTAATTATTTAAATCCAAATGTATGCAGGAGCAATAAATCCCATTTAGCAATTTTTTTTTAACTAATAGCAAGCTTGCAGAAAACATATCACACTATATGTCAACCAACATAAGTTTGCACATAGCAAAAAAATGCAATACAGTAAAAATCATTCTATTGCTCCAACGTTACACATTTCTCCGATTGGTTTTATGTTTTGGTTTTTTTCTCCTTGTCGGAAAATACGGAGAAGTAATGCCAGTGACGCCGGTTAGCATTAGCTTCTTTTCAGGTTGCAAAAACATATCACAACACTCACCGGAGAAAATCACAGCAGAAATGGATTTAACTGCAAGGACCAGGTCACGTCTCTTCTTTTCTGCCAACCATTACCGGAATTCATCAGAGCTTATCATATAACGTGCTTTTTTTTCTCTTAGCATGAAATAGCTTAGCACAATGTACTCCAGACAGCTACGCTTTCTTCTTCTACTATTACTTTTTTCTGCTGTCTAAACCACACAGTGCAAACCTACAAGGCACCTACTGACGGTTTCTGGTAACAAAAAAAATAAAAAAATAAAATTGAAACCAATTTGCTGCTGCATTAAATTACAAGACGAAAACCAAAAGAAACAAAAAATATGAAATACTACTAACAATAATATATGGGGGTTACATGTCACTATGTCGTGACAGTATGATATGAAACAGATCAAATCAATCTCTTCTGTCTTCTTTCAGTGCTGACTAGAAACCAATCAGAGCCTGGAGGCGGGTTTTAGCGTTTGTCAATCACAATCTTGTGTGGTGCTGCTCAATTGTCTGCTATGTTACAGCTTATATCTGTTAGCAGATCCTGTTCTGAATGATCAGGCTTGTTAGCATGGCCACTGATGACGCTGGTTAAACGGTTTGCTTTTAACGGTAAGTTGTTCCTCCACCATTAGCACAGTGAGGATGGAATATATGGCATTGAGTGACAGCGTTAATTCCTTCCGCCTGGCTCTGATTTCTTCAGACAACAGCATGTATATGCTAGTTTATTGTTTAATAAAAGCAAATTTTCCCTTAGTGGTCATGATATGAAAAGATATAAAGCCATTTGGTGGAAGGAGGCTAATAATGCTGAAGTTGTCATCTCACAGTTTGGCCTAAATAACAGTTTTACTGTTTTTGTTTTGTTTTTTGTTGTTTTTAAAGGAAGGTGCAATCTCTAGTTCAGACTGGTAAACACTTTTATTGATCTAACCTTATAACAACATTATAACAACCTTCAGAATCGCTGACACATTCAGCCAACAACTGCTACCGAAACTATCTAGCAGAGGTGTGTCAAAAATGTTTTATTCATATCTAGCATGTACAATTAGAGCTATTTTAATACTGTAAAACTGGACTGTTTTACACATTTATTTATTTGCCCCTGAATGCTCAAAGTTACATCATCCTGCTGAATTAATCCAGAGAAGTCAGTAAAACACATGTGAATAAGTTCTGTGCTCCAAAAAACTTTTCTTCAACATGAGTATGGTGTATTGCTTTTTTTTTTTTTGAGAATATTGTGTACTGACCTAGATCTGGCCTATTCTTAGAGGTAAAATCCAAGATGATCTTTTAAACTTAGTTCCATCTGAGAAGATGGCAGTTTCGTGTTTAAAAACCCAGAACACTGGACATGCCTGGAAGGAGTCTTGAAGGCATGAAATCCTAATGTTGCTGTTCCTGTTACAGTGTACAGACATGGCCCACCGGTCATCTCTGGCTCACCAAGATTAATGGCTTGTCTCACAGGTTGGATTCCCATTACATAGTTTGTCTATCGTCACCTCGTTACGGACACATCCCTCACTGTCAAAGAGAGCAGAAAAACACGGTCGAATGGTCATACCCTGCGAACCTAACTCACTTAAACCTGATACACTCTGAGCAGCACATGGGAAGACCGAGCAAATAATCACCCTCCCTACTGTACTTCTCACAAATGGTCAAAATACAATATCCACCTGTGAAGAACTGCAGGTCCTCTAGAAAGAAGAGAAGTCTGGCTAATTAAACTTGCAGACTTTGGGTCATTTTACCCCAAACGTAGCAATATAAAAACTCCTGACGAAACATAATTTTATAATCCAAGATGTAGTAATCTGTCTTGGAGAGGAGATCTTTTCTGTTGTGTTAAAACATTGTAGCTTTCCTTTTTAGTGTGTGAAATTGACCTTCATTTTGGACAGATTTTTAAAATGCAATATAAGGCTAAAAACTTCCTGGAGGAACTCGACCTCTCATATCAGGATGAGAGACTGTAAAGAATGGCCTCTTGTCACGCAATGGATAATGAATGGCCCCACATTTGCTTGGATAAATAGGATATGTGTGGGTGCATGAGTGTGCATGGGAACACTGATGAGTGATATGCGGTGCATGATGGTGATGTGTTGTCATTTGTACCAGCACGTGTGTTCTTGGCATCTAATCCTATGATTGGCTAGTCATGTGTGCAAATAAGGATGCACCATAAAGATATTTTTCAAATATCCAATATATTTTTTTGCCTCTCATTGCAGATGTATGCATCTCCTCTTATATCATACAGATGAGAGTAGCCCTGTTAATAATTCATGGAGAACTCTACACGTCCAGTGGTAAGTTATTGTGTTTTTGGCTGAGCCATTTGTCTTCATAGTGACTAATTTGCCCTGTGGTGAAATGGCACTGAGGGCTTAGTGGCTGTAATGGGAGTCAATGATATTTCCAGGGGATGTGAATGACCTAGCTTTTCATTTTGTCTCCCCACACAAATGCACACGCACATGGCACACTGCTGTATAAAACGAGTAGGGTTATAGCATTGATATAGCATTGTGAAAAATATAATTGGTTGTTTGGTTGTTTAATTCTGAGAAATTATAAATAAAGTATTTGAAAAAAAATTATAAGAAGCTGAATTTCTATTTGTTCTTGTTCATGGCACATGTGAATCTTATATAAATCTGTTGGATAAAACAGTTGTTTCTTGTCTGAACTAAACCACCCCCATTTTTTCAAGGAGACTGAATTATTTTCTTTATTTCTTGTAAATAAAACAGTTAAAGTGGTTACTGAAGGTCTTTCAGAATTTAATTGCTTTTTAATTCATTTTCTGTCCAATCTTTGTATACAAACTCAGCAGCATAATGTACAGTGTGTACTTATGAGAGATGGAAAATTCAATAGTTACTGGAAAAAGAAGGTACTATTAGAGCTGAAAAGTAATTTGTTCAAGAAAATGGGGAGGGGGAGAGAAAGTGGAGTAAAGATCCGGCTATGATTCTTCTGTTAGTCCATGACATGGTTTAAGCTCAAAGACTTCCAGGAATCCTTTTTGAAGTGCTCGGTTATTTAAGGTTAGTCAAGCAGGATGTTCATCTACCTATTCATTGTTTTCTGCTTGTTTGAGATTGGGTAGCAAAAATAACTAGCCAAACCTAAGTCTCCCCAGTGTTAGGTTATTTCAGTAGTTTGAATTTTATTCTTTTTTTGGTCATAATTAAAATCGTGTCATCATGACAAGCCAGGAAAAGGACAGCTTTGCTTTTAGGCTCAGCTCTATTTATTTTTATTTTTTATTACAACAAGCTGAAGATGACATCAGTCAATCTACCCATCCTCTGCTCCATCCTATAATTATGTTGTGAAGGCATCAGCAAAACCTAATCATCCTCAAAAGCAATGAGCATACCCTGAAGTTCAAAAAATAGTCACCATCCTCTCAGTGCTATGCCTTGAGATCCTTTTCATGAATCTCACACAAAGGATTTGGGGAAAGGTACAACTCACACTCGGAACAAGATTGACTTTGTCCCAGGATATCAGTCAGTTCTTTTTGGGCTCTTTGTGCTTGGATAAGTCAAAGATAAGAGCTAAATAAAAGTATGGAGGTACTGTTTTGAAAATGAGGAGAAACTCAACTAAAACCTATTTTTTTTTATATCTAAAGAAAACCCAGGAGAAAGACAGATTGAGATTTTATTTAAAAATTACAGCAACATTTGATTAAATAAAGTAAAGTCAAAGAATGAAAGAAGACTCAAGATCTTTGCACAGCATTGTCATTTCAGATTTTTAGGTAAAACATTGACTCATCTGAAATAAAGTCATGAAACGCTGACAGATAAAAATTAATTACATTGAATGACTATTTTGATATCATTATTGCACACTAGACATAAGTATAAAGAAAATAAAAACTGATTTAATCATGAGGTCACACTTAATTTTTAAAAGCTTGTTGCATTATCTGCTGTGTGAAATCTTAACCTTAAACATAATTGGAGAATGAAGCCTTTAAATAAAGTACTTAATCTTCAGTCTGGAAGTAGACAGACAAAATGAAAATGCCTATTTAAAGATTAAGTAGCTGCTCACTGTATTCAGCGGCGATACTTAAATAAACGCTGTCAGCTATTTTCAATTTATTTCAAGCACAGATACTGTCCAGATTTTCAGGTACTTGGGACTCAAAGTGCATAAGGGGAACTAATCTTCTGTAAGCTTGAGTGAATGCAGGTACCCTATCCCTCACGTCCGTCCATCTATTTATCTAAGTTACATGTAAGCTGCTATTTATGATAAGACTTCAGAATTATGTGATCTAAGTAGCTTCTTTCTCATTATAACCTTAATGTGCATTAAAGCATTAAAGTGAGCTGTGTGATCTCCCCTGGTGTTTTTTTTTTTCATCCATATTCATGAAGATGGGAGAATCTGGGGTTTTATAGGTTGTCAGTATATTCATCTTGGACACCTCTGTCTCTTACACACAGATCAGATTTGGAGTGAAGTAATAAACAGATGTCATGGGCTGTCATATCTCTATAATGTCTCGCTTTTTCTCTGGAAACAATTGACCCAGACGTATTGCAGTATAAACAGGAGGAATGAGCCTGGAGAAATACTGAGCACAGAAAAAGGTGACATGAGGAGCAAACATTTATGAGATCTGAAGTGCGTGATGCACAAACCCCCCTCCAAAATCCAAATTTGATTTTTTTTTTTTTTTGTAAATGTAAATATGAACACCAAAAAATCAAAGAGAACTACAATGTTTACAACTAGGATGTTTGACAAATATATAAAACAGCATGCACCCATTGCTGCACAGATACCTAAATATATACATAATAAATAGATGGCATCACAAATATATACAGATCTAAAAAAATATTGAGAATATTCCATATTTTTCACCACTCATTTCCAAATGGGAAACTCATATAGGTTCACAACCCATAAAGTGAAATATTTTCAGCCTTTACTTCTTTGAGGATCTTGGCTTGCAAATAATAAAAACACCAAATTAAGTGTTTTTAAAAATTGGAATATCACACAACTAGACAAGATCAATAAAAAAGGATATCTTAATCAGAAATGTCAGGTTTCTCAAAAGTATGTTCATCTATGTGCACTCAATTAGGTTTGAACCTAATTTGCAGGAATTACTGCATCAATATGGCATGGAACGGAGATGATCAACCTATTCCTCTTTTGAGATGTAATGGAAGCCAAGGTTGTTTTGATAGCTGCCTTCAGGTCATCTTCACTGTTGGCACTGTTAGCTTTTGGTACCTTTGGCAGTGTGGGCAGGTGCCAAGTCCTGCTGGATAATGAATTCATAATGTCCATTATGTTTGTCAGCAGAAGGAAGCATGAAGTATGCAAAATGTTCTGGGTAGATGACTGCGTTAAATTCTGTGCCTCTCTGTTCTTCCTCCTCAATCCGAAAAATTAATTTACAAATACAAACTTTATTTAAATGTGAAAGGAGAACTTTGGACCACTAAGTAACAGTCCAGCTTTTTTCAGCTTTACCTTAGGTAATTGTTGTCATGTAAATATTTTGGATTTTCAATATCTATAAGCCCAAAACAAAATTACAACTTGGAACAAATTGATCATTTCTACTCTAAATGTAATGGAACTCTAATATGTTTCTTTGATGAAACAAAAAATCTTGAACTTTTTCTCAATATAAAATTTTTGGGGATGTACTATTTTTTCTTGCACAACAGTGCACCCTAGTCAGTATTCAAGTTGTGTGTTTTCTCTGACAGTATTTATTATTTTAGATATGTTTAGGAATAAGCAGCTCTCTCCCCAAACCTGTTTGAGGGGCTGTTTTGAACCTTCATTCAATAGAGACCATTTTCTCTTCAGAAAACAGCAGTGAAAAAGCACGACGGGACGGATCTGTAGTAGAAACATGCACAAAAGGGCTGTCTGCCCAACATATATACTGTGTGCTGCCTCCCAAAGGAGAAGTCAAATTTTCTAAAAGGTGTGAATTCAACAAAGGGACCATTTTATGGAGTGTGTGGCTCCTTCTGCTTTTTGACAGGCTATTTGCCCTCGAAGATTCATTGAAATACGTTTTCAGCAGAGAAAGATCACAACAGAAAGCTTTGAAATCCAAATGTACTCTTGTTTGTAGGCTTTTCTCTTGACAGGAATGCAGAGTATATATATCTATATATAGCTATATATCTATATATAGATATATAGCTATATATAAGGAGCTAATTTGTGCTTTAAAGAAATGTGTGTGCTGTGTGTTACAGCAGGTTGTAGTTATGTTACCAGCCAGAACCAATAATAGGAGAAGCAAAGTTCCCAAATAAGTTTAATCTATTGGTATATACATTATATTTAGCCTTCAGTGGCAGATTTTAGCCCTGTGATGAAATGGTGACCTGTTTACCATATCTCTTGGTCCCTCATCCTGTTACTTTCAAAACCTTTGGTATCACCATATTTTACTATATTTTTTTATCTTGCTTTCAATCAAAAATAAGTAATATATTGGAATTTTTAAAAACCTGGGAAACTGATACAAGAAAGCAAGCTACTGAAAAAACATTTTATAAAACTTGTTTGATATGGAACACATTATAGAAAATAACAGACCATAGATTGAGTTGCTTACCTTAGCTACCTTATTGTTTCAAACTGGAATAGATGATCTAATAATTTCTAAAGAAAGAAAGAAAGCTGTGATGGAGATATTATTCACCTCTCACCTCCATCCGCCTGTCCCTCTCCTCCTCTATCCCCCATCTCTCCTTCTTGCTGACAGAAATACATTAACCGAGACGCGCTCTCCTTGAAGTTCCTCCCTCAGCAGCTGCTGTCTCAAACACTTTATTGAATTATCGAACAGAGAATATATATGACAAATGGAGTCAACAGACTAGCTTTTGGTTTACATCCTTATCCAAACAGACCATGTTTACTCCAGGAAATCAAAGTATAAATCTGTTCCCTGCTTATGTGCGGATCAATAACTTGCTACAGATACCTTCAGGTGTCTGTCAACAAACCTAAGAGTAACATAGCAATGGACTTGGAGACTTCTCTCCTTTTAGTTGCTTTAGCAAAAAACCCAAAGCTTTGCATAATCAACAAACTGACCTTACTGTCATTGACTTATGAACAGATTAAACGCCATTCCTCTATCTTCTCTCAGATTAGCATCCAGGTGTCTCACATTAGTAAGAGGCATGGAGACATGGAGCAAAATATGGAGATGAAGGGGGTTTCACAAACATAACTAAGGCTTTGATAGCCCCCCAAGAGATTGTGATAGAAAATAATTATGGTGCTGGAAAAAGTAATTTGTTTCATTTCTTTTGTGCTTACTCTTTTACCACTCCTAAATGTTTCAGATCATCAAAATCTTAAAGATTATCTAAGTAAATACAGAATGGTGGTTTCAAATGATAACAGACCATGCTGTGGCATGCTAAAATATCTGCTAATATGTCAGAAAAAGAAAAGTACCAAGCAAAGTGGACCAAATTTCCTTTCCAGTTAAGAAAAAATACTCATCACCCATTTTCACAACTCTTGATGCTGCTGACTATGACACAGTCATTTATTAGGTTTAGGGGGAAAATAATATTTGGCCAGGTTCAGAAATGTTTTTCTCCTCAGTAAATTTAATATTTATTTAAAAACTCCATTTCGTATTTACTTACAGTATCTTTTTCTGTTTTATTTTTTTTTTATTAAATATTTGCAACATTTAGGTAGTACACGAGAGCAAAAAGAGAAGCAATGATCTGTATATTTTTCAAGTTATCTGTTGTCATAAAGTGTGGTTTAAAAAAAAATTTAAAAAATTACAAAAACTATAGGGAACACGGGAAGCCACAGCTGAACAAAAACAAGAATCCAGAACAAAAAGCCAACAGGGATTAAACAGGATTTGACAGGATATAATAGAAGGAACCAGCAAAGAGTGAGAGGAGAAGTGTTTAAGTACTCAGATAGTGCATGTGGAACAATGGACCTGGGCTGATTTGCTAACTGATTGCAGGTGAGAGGGGAGAGAGCAGACGGCAGGCTGAGGAGAGAGAGAGACACTAGGAAAGTGGGCGAGTGAGAGTACGCAAGTGAACTGGGAAATAAATTTAACATTAAAGTATGAGTAAACATAAGGAACATAAATACTTAAAGAATAACTAGACACAAGAAATACACATAATACAACAGAATCACCAAGGAAGAGCTGAACTAAAGCAAAAACAGAAGCCAGGCTGATCTAATCAAAGAACGAGACTAAGGAGCACAGAATAATAATGAAACTAGAATCAATAAATCAAGCCCCAAAACAATCCATGATCCTAATAACTGTATGTGATTGCTAATATTTTCCTAATTTATAATTTTGCCAAAATTAGCAACTATTATCTTAACGAGTTGAAGTTGAGTACTTGGGTGATGAACCAGGGGCTGCTTCACTTATTTAACTGCTGAAATGAAAGCTTCAAATCTGATAGCAGCATCAGTGTTACGTTTTCCACCTAAAACTATTGTGAACTGCTTTTAGAACAGAGTGATGAGGGTAGTTTTTAGCTGGATTGTGCAGATATTCTTCCTAGAAAATAAGTCAATCTCCTCCCAGTTGTTTCACTATTAGTGTTTGCAGTATTGCAAGCACTTAATGTTGAATATGGGCTGGGGTTTGTGTTGGTATTTATCTCTTGAGCAAGCAGTGGTCATTTGAGGAGGTTGAAACTCCTAAGACTCTCAAATCTGCCAGAATCTCTCAGTCTCATCATTCCTCAGGCAGATTGGAAGTCTGTCAGCGGAGTGCTGCAATTTTCCTCCTCTGTCCAGAGGTTAAAGGAAATTCTGAAAATGGAGATATCAAGGTTTGACTTGAGTAAAAAAATAAAAAAGAAACGGTTCATTTTTCACACAGCAGGTTGACAGCTGCATCTTCTGATTGTGCAAAGTTCTGGTTGTTTTTATTCACTGTATAACTATTTGTTATTGTACATACAATGCAAAGTCTGCAGCTCTTTTCTGTGCATATAAATGTAATACCTGCGGACAAAGGGTTCCCTTTGTGTCATTATACCTTTCGACGAGTCAGCATGTTGTTTACTGAAGTTGTCTTTGGAGCAACAATGGCATCTTGCACTCTGAGTCCCAGCGTGCCTCATTAGCTGCTGCCATTTCAGCTCTTCGTCCCTTGTTAATCACCTCAGTCGATCACCTCTCTGCAATCAGTTAAATTTAATGATTAAGTGGAGAAAGTTGGGAAATTCATCTTAGTTAAGGAGTAACATGGGGAGTGTGAGTTTGCAAACAAATATGCTGGTATTAAAAGTGAAAAATATTCCAGTAGTCATTTTTATGAACACTGAGCTTGTGTTTTGTTCTTACTTTTAGCTGCTTGAGTGACTTCATACAAAAGCAATCTGGAGGAAGGAAAATATGCACAGAAATTCTCATTCACAGAAAGTGTCTTATAACTGTAGCAACCTGCAAAGGTGTAGGAAAAGGATTTTCCACCAGCCAGGTGATGCAGCTGTGCAATTCTGCTCCAGTTCCTTTCTTTCCAGAGGTATATCAGGACAATACTTTTTTGTAAAATCTCTGTGGCAATGGACTTATCGATTTTAAAATGCGCTAGGCACAAGCAAGAGCAGCAGAGGCATGAAGAGCACACTTTACAAAAGTAATGACTTATATTGCAAACTTTATTATCATCATCTCAGTGGTCAAGAAACTTAACCTGACTGTGTGTACTTTAAATGAAAGAAGCTCAGTACAGAAACAGGGTCAGGTCAAACCCTATTTCCATCATGAGAGAAGACGGAGGACTATAAATACCTCAGTCTTTATCTGGACAACAGACCGGACTGCAGACTCAACATTGAAGCTGTATACAAGAAGGGACAGAGCAACCTATGCTGCTTGAGAATACTTCACAGTCCTTCACAGTTTACAGCAAGATGCTATTTATCTTATATAAGTATGGTGTTGAGACATCCTGATAAAGAAACTGAAAACTCTTAAATTATGGTAACAATTTCACTCCTCTCACTCTGTATCATCTCATAAACCCACAAAGTTTTAGAGGATTCTGATCAATTAAAATGTGTCTCTTTTCATAAAACATCTTTCCTCATTTGTGTTGTTCTGAAGGCTTATTAAAGTTATCACTTTTCTAAAAATAATAAATATTACCAATTAAACATTTATTCTGCTAGAAAGGTCTCCAGTAGAGATAAGTTCACTTATGAATCGACTCATTTGAATGCATTTACTGTCGTCATAATGTCGTCTGTTTCATGAAGTGTACCAGTTCCTCCTGCAGCAAAACAGCCCCACTACATGACGCTGCCAACCCAGTACTTCACATTTGAGATGGTGTTTCTATTTCCCTTTTTCTTTCAAATGTAGCAATGGTCATTATGGCTAAACAGTTCTACTTTAGTTTCATAAGACCACAGCATATCTCCAATGAAGGTCTTTGTCACTGTGTGCATTTGCAAACTGTAATCTGCTTTTATGCTTCTTTTGGAGTGATGACTTCCTCTTTACCGAGTGGCCTTTCAGTCCATGTTAGCACAGCACATGTTTAACTGTGGGTAATAACAGTATCTTATCAACTATTGACATTATATCTATACTTGCATATAATTGTTTGAACAGATGAATATGGTACTCGTAATCACCTGGAAATTGTTCCCAAGAAATAACCAGACTTTTCCAGTTCCACAGTTCTCTTCCAGATACCCTCTTCTCTTCCCATCATCTTAAACAGGATAGTGGTATGTATGGATGTACAGACATACATGTGTACATCCACGAGTACATGTGGATGTAACTGAATTGTCTAAGTTAACCTATTAGACATATCCAAAGTCATGACATCAACATGTGGGCTTTCCCTTTGTTTACAGATCATAATCTGTCAATATGCAAACTTCTCACTTTGAAGACATTAATAAATAGATACCTGACATATTCTCTTATTTCTGCTGCATTTCACAAATAAAAATAATTTGTTAAAATAAACAAATGATGTTTGACTTAACTTCAGACAGTAAGAAGTAAGTGTATGCGTCTTTTTATTCATTGCACATAAACTTCAGCTTTCAACTGTATGTACACCTCTAAAAATAACTAAATAAGGTAACTTTCAGTTCATGTAGTCATCTTCCATGTTATCTCTAAGCAATAATCTTCAGTTATTTTGCAGCAAATTAATAACCTGGCCAACTAGACTGAATAATCAGGATGGTTGGTGGCATCTTTCCTTTATTTATAAACATTGTATTTGTGGTAAATGGTGACAGAAAGTATTATATCCAAATTACATTTATTTTCAGAATAACAATCTCCATTTACTTTTGAAGTGGCATTCCACTTTGCCACAAATATATTTGTTTATCCTGTGAATTGTCTGATTCAAGGACAACCTGCTCACCTGTGTTTCTTCTCTGAGCACACATTCCCCCCCGCGAACAGAGCTGACCTCAGTACAAATGCAGATGAACATGTGGCCACGCCAACTCAAGATCAAGACCTTTGCTCCCTTTGGTTCAAACATGAGGGGTTGTTTTAGCATCTAGTGCTGTTTTTCTTTTTGTTTTTTTTCCCATGATTATAATTATGTTTGGGAACAGTTTTCAACTTCTCATCTGTCTTTTATCAGCAACCTGTCAATCACCAGGTGAATGTGGCAGTTCATGAGTCACACTGACCTTCACAAGAAGAGTTCCCTACTGATTAGAATTTCAATATTTCATGTTCAGGTTTACAGTGGAGAGTTTGACATGTGGTTTGCAGGTACAAATTTCAAGTCAAGTTTAGATTTTTATGGTGTTAACATACTGATTTGAGCTTTCATTTAAGCCCTGTCAGTCCCTAGCAGAGTTGCATTTTCTAACTCCAGCTGTTGTACAATCACTTTTGAGAGTCAGATCCTCTATGGAACGTTAGCCCTTCTGTACTCTGTGGTATTCATCTGATCTTCTTATGTAGACAAGCACACTAACCTTTTCTCAGCACAATGTGATAATGATGGACGTAATGTCACATGATCACATATTACAGCAAGACAGGAAACTCTTTTGTGGGCTACATAAAAGATTAAATTAAATCATTATCTGATAAGTGTCAAGAAGCTGATTGGGAAAAGTGCATGCTAGAGATGACAATGTACATATTTAAGAATGCCAAGGTACTATGGCATTAAAACCATTAAAGATGTAACGCAAAGATGAGTGACCAACCTCCAGAAGAATCCTAACCCACAGGTCTTTTTTTGCAGACAGCTTATTACAACTTTCCCCTTAATTTTTTTTCACCTTTGCCTCATAACACCACAAACCTTAAAATATTTCAACAGCATTTTAAGAAAAAGAGGAACAAAAAAGCAGATAATTGTACAGAAGAGGGAAGATAAGAGATGGTTTTCTAATTGTTTTACAAAGTAAAAATCAGAAAACTGTGTTATGCATTTGTATCCCATTCATCGTTACTTTGATACCCTTTCCAAAAATATTGAGAGGACAAATTGCCTTCAGAAGTCACCTCATCTGTAAATAGGATCCACCTCCTTGAAGGCCTCAGAGATTTGTAAGAGAGCATCAATGAACATACAGCATTATGAAGACCAAAGAACACAGCAGAAAATTCAGGGAGAATGTGGTGGAAAAATAAAAAAATGGGATTAGGTTCTAGAACAACTTCTCAAGTCGATGTCTCCCACAGCCAAGGGTGTAACTTTGTGTTGCAAGTTGGTGGGGACGAGGAGGAGCTGGGGGGGCGCTGATGCATCCACAGTTACTGGAAAGCCTTTTCTTTTTTTTAGTGCTAGGAATAAAGCCAAAACTTGCATGTGAATGCCAGACAGTCTTATTAAATAAATTAGGACATACGTCCTGATCAGGCTTGTCAGATTAATAGTACCTTTCGAAAATAACCTTTTAGCAGGTATTAAACATACTACGAAATATAAATATGTTAAAACATACGTAATCTAATTAATCTATATAATGTCTTTCATTTGGTGATGGAACTGCTGACAAAGAAACTTTTCAGTCATATTCTAATTTATGGAATAAGTCTGTTATTTGCTCAATGCTTGCCTACAGTTGAAAACAGTTTCATAATTCAGTAATATTTTTTGTGAAGAATTATCACATAGTTGCCTTTTATTGTCTGATTTTTTTCATGTGCTAAAAACATCAACAACATGAGGATCTGTAACAATCAAAATGTTATTAAACATTTTAAAAGCAGAATAAGTAACTTCTGTGTAAACCAAATGAATTCTTGTTGGTACAAACTTTGTATTTTTGAATTATGTGATTCTGATTCCACAGCTGCCCCTCAGCTGGTTGGCAAAACCTTTGTCCTGCTGACTCACATATAGCAGATGAGATATGTGTTTTTAATGTGGCAAATATTAAAGATGCAAAAATTTCGTCAGCTGCCCCTCTGCTATGTCACATACATGCACAAAGTACACTAGCATTAGCTATTAACCAGCTTTCAGAAATATGTCCCGGTTTCTCCACGACACTCGTCACAAACTAAATAGCGTGACTCACTACTGACACTCAACTTAATAACCTATTTACTCTTAAAGATACCTACATATATGCATCGAAATACATTTTACTAACCTGTGGATGAGAAAACGAGACACACACGTTGAGCTCATTCGCCTGGAAGATTTATTCTTCTTGTGTGCTCAATTCTCTCCACGCTACAAACGCTACAGTGCCCCCAGCGGCTGCGTGCGGAACCGCACGGACCAACTGAAATAACACTTACAACCCACTACCACGAGAAATTAAAAGATACAAAATGAAAAAATCATGTTGGGGTGCCCATTTCCTTACTTACTGTTTTTATTTACTAATAGCCTACTTGTTTTTCACCCCTCTACATTAACGTCACACGCAGACTCGTTGCCATGGCAACCAATAAACAGCCCTGGGGCAGAGCAAAGATTACGTTCAAGTGCATAAGTCATTAACACTAAAAAAACCGCACAAAAATATTTTTGGGGGGGTGTAGAAGGAGGGAGGAGGGGTAGAAAGGAAAGTGTCCTCCTTTTCAGAATACCCCTCTCCCCCCGCTCCAAGGTGTCCTGGTTTTCCCAAATGAAAATATGGTCACCCTAGCATAACTAACCTATGCTCCAATTTCTTTATATATTTTAATTAAAGCTTTTTACTGACCTGTGAAGTGTGATCCCTTTGGACTTTGTTATCTTGCTGTCCTACTGTTGACAATTAATATCAAAACTCTGCGTCCCCTTCTCAGATTCTTTGCTTGCAGCGCATGTGGCTCACTGTCACGGCGCACACTTGCCATTTACGTTTTAAGACCTGTTACCTCGTTCCATTACATTGTTAGAGCTGAGCTCTAACAATGCAATATGCAATTTGAGGCAGAAAACTCATCCTATAAACCCAAAAGCCACAGCAAAACCATAGCATCATCCTGTAAGGATTGTGGTGCTTAACAGGGACAGGGAGAATTGATAGGGAAACAAATGGACCTAAAGACAAGGCAGTTTGGAAGAAAACTGTTAGACCGAACCAAACACTTGAAATGTTGGTGGAAATTTACCTTCCAACACCCCCAAATGCATACAGCAATGCTACAATGGAGTGTTTTAGATAAAAGCATATTCTATACTGTGGTCCCTCTTCAGTGGTCAATGGACATTAGGCGACACCTTGGACATATCACCAGGCAATCAGAGGGCAACACAGAAAAACAGGGCCAAATTCCATGCACACACAAACACACACCTACCCACTGTTTAGCCTTACGAGTCTGTATACAGGTTCATCGGCTCTGTTAAGCAATGTCATAGGCTTGTTCTGAGATCATATTAAATAATAATTTAATATAGTGCATGAGCATAAATGTAGCAGTGCAGGTATAAGCTTGGTGTATTGGTTCAAAACACCAGGAAAAGAGAAAAAGTCAATGCATTCGGATTTGGAATATATTATGTTGGTAGATATTTAAATTTAGATATCAATATGGGATCGAAACTCAAATGTCTTGCATTGACGTATCTCCAATTTGGAGGACAAACAGACTCTTCCTTGAATTGGATCAGGATTTAAACACAGGTGAAAAGTGTAATTGTTTACCTCATGAAAGGACCAATTTCCTTTATCACATTTCATGGAGTAACTTCTTGCATGAGACAAATCAGCTGAAGTCTTAAATTACTCAGAAAGATTTTATCAGGTGGGTATGATCTCACAAACTATCCCAGCAAGTGTGTGGGTGTGTGCTCACTGGCGAGCCAATAAGTATGTCAGTTAATAATCCAGGCTAGTTAGCATAGTGAATGCAGATTGATATCAAAAAGTGAATAAACGATTACATGGATCTGCACAGATACAATTTGACGAGACGGGACCAAAGAGAAAAGCTTTTTTGTTTTCTTTGTAGTTCATCCCCTGAGGTTGTTGACTGGCAGCTGAGCAGGACAGACAGGTATAAATTGTTCTTAGCACTGAGACACTGTGAAAGATAGAGATGTGCAGAGAATAACTTAAGCTCTAAAAAAGAAAAGGGAGTTGAATAAGGAGAAAGACGAGTGGAAAATGTGCCTGCTGAAGCGTAAAATTAGCAATTACATTGGGTGTCATCAGTAATGACTATTTCAGTCCAGATATAGGGAGGGGGTTAATGTCCAACAGTGAGACTGTAATTCAGCTGTTACACCTGTGTTCAATCAGCCGGTCAGAAGAGACTGTGATGGAGCACAGCCCAGCACAAAAAATATATATATATCCACCTGTGCACTAATAAACCAAGATGAGTGCCATCTGCTGGGAAAGCTTTCAAATGCAATTTATTTTTTAAGAGCCATATGCTGACCTTGGCTGCAAAGACCACATTTGTGAGCAATTTTATTGGAGGTTCGATCATGTGTGTGCGTGTGTATGTGTGTGTGCTTTACATGCTGAATTCTGCTACTTTTTTTTCTGAGCTGAGTCAGGAAATTTAATTGGGAGGAAGAAGAAGGTTAGATATGTTGTGTAAGGTGTGTAAGTTGAACACGACAGGTGGAGAGACAGATTTCCTTCAGCTCAAACTCTCAGTGAGAAAAAGGAAAACATACTGATTAATCCACCCACGTGAACACAATTAGTGTTTCTAAGTTCAGCCTGTTTGCCGATGTGGGTACCTAAACCTTGTCGCGCGTGCATGTTACTGGCATTTCAAATTTCATATTCAAACAGTTGCTGCCATGTCTGGCAAATCTGTCTACCAAAATAGCCCCCCTCATTTACTTTGATTATTCTGCTGCTCCCATAAAAAATAACCATCTGTCCTTGGTTTACTGAAAAAGTGGTTTTTAAAACCCCAACACCTTCATTCATCACCATGATGTCACATTTATCACCGCAGCAACAGGAATACAAATGAGGTGGATGCGCACTCAGTGGCCTGCTGTAAATAATTTACTGTTTTGTTTTATTGGAAACAGAGACACAACATTATTTTCAGCTAGCACTCCCCTTGGCCAAGGTCTGCGCACGCATTCATCCAGGGTGCATCACACTGAGAAAAACTGAATCTCATTTTATGCTCTTTATTACATTTAATCACTAACCATTAAGGAAGCATCTCTCTCAAGGCCTGGATGCACACTGGAGTGCCGTTAGCAAGATGGCATGATGCATTGCAGCTCCTCAGAGCCATATGGCAAAAAGTCTGACTGTGATGTATTTGTTATGCTTTCATACACCAGATTTAGATGTCTTCTGTTGTCTTTTTCATAGCTTTGATGTATTACATGTTTTCTTACGAACAAAGACGCCCTGTCACCAGGGAACTCACAAAACGCATACAAATACACACTCTTGCATGGTTGAATCTATTCAAACAATCAGCATGCACCATCTTCATCAGCTCACCATGCTGCCTATTCCATAAGTCACTGTGCCTCCATGTATCCAACTATTTGGAGTGTGTGCCTCCAACTCCAACTCCAACTGATAATCCTTGCATGTCAGTTCACCTACAGTCCTGATTATAAAAGCTTTAATTGCACGTGTATCACAAAGTAGTGACAGCTTTAGAGTACTCCACTTCAGCTTTTAGATTTGCCAGTCAGAAGTAATCCTGTTGGAAAGGTGACATGGAGGATTTGGCTGGGCTCATTCACCACACATTATTAACCAAATCCTCCTACGGTATAAAACACAGTCATTATGAGTCCTCTAAATCCCAACTTTTATTTGTGTGATGTTTCATGCTGTCCAAGTAATTAGCTTATTTTTTTTTTATTTTTTACATTACTGTGTAATTTATAAATATACAATACACTTTAGACCTTACCCTGCTATTTGTGTAGTTTTAAAGCCACTGGCCAGACTTTTTATAAATTCGAATGAACACAAATTAGATATAGCTTGTCACCTATAAAACAGCATGCTTTAGTATTTTTTTTTTCTTCTGTTTGGCTGCATACATAATTTTAATTTGCTATCTAATCAAGATAAAAATCTACCCTCCCAAAAATAATCTTCACCCTACACACTGTGTAGGGTGAAGATGACATCACATAAAGGCATTATACAATTGGTTAGAGTTCATTTGAATATTATTTGCAAATTTCATTCTCTTTCTTTCATTATTAGCAAGGCTTTATGCACACAAACTAATTTTACCCTTGTGTTATAAATGTTTAATTTTTCCTCATAACATATGACAGAGCTGTAGAGGAGCAATGTCAATATTTGGGCCCTATAAGTTCCAAAACAGGGACAGAATCGCATAAACAAAATGGAATTTAGAGTCAAACATGGAATTTTTAGTGTTTTGGCTGCTGCAGCTCTCATAGCCACCATAACCTGGTTAGGCTGGGCTCTGCTCTGCTTCCGCTCAACTCTACTCTCCACACAGAGCATAAACCGGTCAGCAATGACTGAAAAACTCCTTACTTTCTTCCCAAAAAGAAACAAAATACGCTGAAACTTAGGTTTTAGACCAGCAAGTTTTATTAGATGGCAAAAAACTTTTCTTTATGTTTTACATAAGTTGATTTTACGCAACCCTCTCCCTACCTTCCCGTCCACACACACACGCACTCACCTAAATGGTTTTCCATGACACACCAAACGTGAAGAGGTGACCTGTATTTGGTAAAATATGAAATATATGAAAGTTGTTGGCCCTGTAAGTAACAAGGTACACCATGACAAGTGCTGAAGATAGGTATCAGCTCTGAGCAGGAACAAAAAGGTGTAGACAATGGATGAACATTACTTATACGATGTCTTATTTAGTGAAATTTTGAATTTGTTGTAATCTAACCCTTTTGATGTAAAGCAAATAATACTATTAGAACTGGATTTTAGCCTGCGCTAAGTAAGCATACATTCATTGGTACAATATGACCACTGACAAGGAAGTGTAGATCACGTTTTCTCTATATATCATGGCAACTATTTGTAGGTGCTGGTTCTGTCAGAACTGTGTCAGAATGGACAGTGGATTTAATAAACCTAAATCTGAATGAAGATCTATGGGATCTAACATATTCAGGAAAATACCCGAGACCCTGAGTTGATAGGGCTGTTTTTGCAGTAAAATGGGAACCAAAACATTATTGGGCAGTGTTCATAGGCCGCAGGAGACCGCTGGTCCAAGTGCTATTGTGCCATCTCTACCCAAAGAAGCCACTATTCTAAAATTATCCACCCAAAGAAAATCAATTTCTTCCTCTGACGCATGCTGCACATCCATCACTTTAAGCTCAGAAAGTCCATAGGAGATTTTAGCAGCCTGAAGCATGAGGAGGAACTGGAGTGTTGTCTGTGAGCTAATGAGCATTCTGAAAGGGGGAGGCCAGCATGACCCCAGGTAACAGGCAGCACAAGTAAAACATCATTCGTAACAATTGTAGCAAACCGAAGGGGACAATAGCTTGAACCCTGAATAGTTTCTGTGGCACAGAACACAGAAATGTTCACGTTAAATTTCTGTTTTTTTCATTTTTGCCGTCTGTTGATTAAATAAGTGCATTTTAAATTAAACAGGAATATTTTCTTTTGTTTTCACAGAGGATAAATGGCAACATGGCAGAAATGTATTTTTAAAAGCTCATTGGTGGGGAATTGTCATTGTTAACATGCTAAACAAATAGTGATAGTAACAATAATAAGTAAAAACCAGTAACCTGAGAAACTGTTTCACTCTAAAACTACCATAAGTATATAACGACATAAAAAGTAAATACATATGAGGATTTTTGAGTATGAACATATATATATTTGTTTTAAAAAGCTGTCTTTTATTTATTTAGTTTTTTATTTGTTGTTACTCACCCTATCCCTCAGCTGATGTGTTTATATGATATAAGCCCCATCCTACTACTTAGTAACATGTTCTCTTCATCTTCAATAGGGGCTACACTGTCACTGTTATTATGTCAGGTTGTTATTGTAAAGAACTCATTGTTAATTAGCTCAGCAGATTGAATAAAGGTTGAATGAAATGAACAGTCAACACTTGAGGGATGGAGTTTCAACAAAGATGACAAAAGTGGAGTGACACATGTCTTTTGTTATGTCTAACACAAAGTGGATGAAAGTGTTTGACATTTTAAAATAAATTAAACTGCAAACAATTAGCATCAACTCCACATCTAACCAATATATCAAAGCTGTGTGAATAAATTTGTGGAAATACACAGCGTTGTGGCTACAAAAATGCAGGTAAAATCCCATTTTACAAATGGAGCATAGCAGGCACAATGTGACATTGGCATCGCCACAGCTAAGACTTCGTCTCACAGCTTAAGCCATGCTCTAAATATGAAGTCTTAACTAAATCTCCCAGCTTATCTGATGCCAAACACTTCAGGGAAAGTGCTGTGGCTATGAGTTTTCATCCCCACTGTTGCTGATTTGTTGGGGCCACATTCACCGCTGACACTGATGCTCTCCTCCTCTCTCTACTGAGCTACCTCGCCTTCCTTCCATCCACCCACATCTTCTCCTCCTTCCCTTCTCTCAATCCATATTACCATGGTCTGCTGCTTCCCATCTCCTTTGGGGATTAGCAGGCTAAACACAGGGAGAGGCTCAATAGCATATGGGAGTTGGTCCCCCCTCGGATCGTAAATTCAGCTATGATTGAGGAGACTAACGCCAGGCGCCTACTGGGCAAGGAGGAGTTCTAAGGCACCATATCAACCAAACTGACCTCAAACTGACATTAAAGCAACCTTGAGTGATACCTAATGCGTCAGCTGGAACATGATGATAAGGCTGCAGATTAACAGTGAAGACTTCATGGAGGGGTGACACAATCTTCTAGCAGTACAAGAGATTAGAGAAGAGAAGATGCAAGATGCACATGTTGCCTGCTCATGCACACATTCACACGCAAAAAGTGTTTGGTCAGCAGCGAGAGGATCTGGTGATTTACTTAGGGTGATAGTATATTCTATTTGTCACTAGCAGCTCATTAGGCGAGGTGACGAATGAAGGTGTAACCCTGAGAAAGATGGTTTAATCTGCCTAATGCAAAACCACTATTAAAGCCTTTCTTCAACGTGTCACTTGGGGCCTGAATTTGAACTTTATATTTCCCTCGTTAACAATACTTGGAAGATCATCAAAGAGGAAAGTTTTGTAACTTGCCTTGCTTTTAAAAAAACAGGGGAAACTTAATGGAATAAGATAAATAGTTTTCATATATATAGTAAATCAGTAGCTCCCAGGATCTACCTTTAACAATTTTACTGAAGTAATGCAAGTAACATAATTTTAGACCATCAGGTGCTCTATCTGCTTTATAATTTTTTTTAAACTAACGCAGATAAAGCCAGCCAGGATTTTTTTTTACACCAACATTTTTCTGGTTTACAGAGAAAATCTCCAGTGAGTCGATGTCATGTGAACAAATATATCACAAATCTCTGTCAGGGTAGAATGAGCCAACTAGTTCACAATAATAAAACACCATCTTTGGACTCACACTGCATTGAACAACAACAGAAAACCCCACCGAGTGCCACTCATGGCACTCGGAGTAGAACTGAATTGTACCATCAGTTCTCTGATGGTACAAGGCTCAACAAAATTGGAAGCAATTTAGAAAAAATGTCTGACATGAAAAGTCTTGTTTTCAGCTGTTAACATTAGGCTTTCGGGGTTAACATTAGTCTTATCAAAACATGTGTTCATCCAGCCTTGTATGAGCAGTTCAGGATGGTGGTAGTAGTGTTATGGTGAGGGGAATATTTTCTTAGCCCAGTTTGGGCCTTTCAGTACCAATTGTTTAAATGCTATAACATACCCGAGGTTGTTGCTGACAAGGTCCATTCCTTTGTGGCTGCCTTGTACCCATCTATGGAAGACCACTTCCAGCCAGATAATTCACCATGGTAGAAAGCTCAAATCATCCTAGCTGCTTTTCTTATGTGTGAATTATTTAGAGTCCAGTTTTAGTGGCTTAGAAGGAAAACTGTTTTGAATGAGCCATATTTGGAGAAGCGATTACCTTTATTTATTCCCACAGCCATCTGAACACATAACTATAACTACCAGTAATTAATGACCTGGCTGATTGTATTGTACTGTTTATTGTATATTGAACATCTAGTACTTTATCACATTTCATTTTATTTTGTTTTTACTGTATTTACATTTTTATTATTTCATTTTTGAGTTGCTTGGACAATAAGGTAATCTTGACTCTTGAATTACTGAGGATCAATAAGGTAATCTTGAATTGTAACTCCCTATTGAGAATCTTTGTCTGAATATTGTTCAACCACTCAATGCAAACACATTGATATATAAACACAATGCATTTCTCTCTTTTGTCAAAAGCTATGCAATATGTGTGTATTATTTACCTCACATTAATATCTAAAGGGCAATAAAACGCTCCTAATATTCAGACTTTGGCACATCTTTTTTTTTTTTTAAATGTGGAATCAATTTTAAAATAAACATTTGTTATATATTACATTTCTGGGACTGTATTTCTGCTTTCTTTTTAATATATTTATATTTTTACTATTTTATTTTTGTTTTTCTTGGACTAAAAGGATTTCTCTGTTGGTTCAAGTCTTGAATCTTGAATCTTAACTCCCCATTGAAAAGTTCTCTTAATTTTTCTAAATATTGTTCAGTTACTCAATGCAAACACGTTGATATATAAGCACAACATATCCCTCTTTCTTTAAGGAAAACTACCCACCATATGTGTATTACTTACTCCATAGCAACATTTAAAATACAAAAAAATGTTCCTAATTTTCAGACTTAGGCACATCTCTCTTAAAATGTGGAATCAATTTGTCTTTGTTTGACACAGCTTAACAGGAAAGCTACTGGGCAACAGTTAGAGGCTCTCATTAGAGATTGCTCCTTTTCTTGTTACATTTGTCTTGTGATGCTGTAGCCAAGCAGAAAAACATGCCCAAAGGAGTTCTCATCACTCACATTTTCGCTGTAGCAGGACTGGCAAGCGGCAGCTCCTTCAAGGGTGCTCAGCAACAAAACATTTTTATTCCATGTTTTCCTCCGGAAACACAAAAGAGTTCCCCTTCACCTGTCAACATGATTACTGAAAGCAGTGTTTTCATCTGAATCTAAACTGGTGGTCTTACTTTCCCACATGGAGCTGTGTGGAGTCTTAAGATGTTGGACAAAGGAGAGGCAGTCCTGATGGGATTACCTCATGCCTTTGGTCCCTGAAGTGGCCAGTCAGTCTTTTTCTCTACTCCTCTTAACAAACAAGCGACAAGTTGTAGTAAGTAAGGAAAAGTTAAAGCATCTGTTGGAAAGGAAGAGCAGAGCGTTGAGTGGGTAACAGCATAAAAGGTGTGGGTAGAGAAAAACAGTTCAAGATCAAAACAAAGGGGCAAGAGAGGAGGGGTACTAAGTTTAGTATTCATTTGTGTTTGTATGATTAAGAAGGGCAATTAGTCCACTTTAAATAAAAGAGGCGTGGTGTAAAGTGTGGGACCACTGATTTACATGAGAGTTTCTTCAGGGAGCTGATGTGAACCTAGTTCACCCAAAGCTGATCTCACGCAGCGCTTTCTGGATTCTCGAACACTCTTCCTTTATGCAGTAATGTCACATTTGCTAAGATGACTAAAAATGTTTCTGCAAAATTATTCAAAACTTTTGAATTTTAACATCTTATTAGGTCATATTGACAAACTTGAGTATGACCTGGGAAAGTAACTTGTGAAGTGGAAAGTAAGGGATGTACGGTCTTCAAAATTGATTTGCAAAAAAAAGTGCATTGTGCATTTGTTCTGAGCCTCTTTGAGTTTCAGCTTTTGCTCCAATTACAGCAAAATAGGTTACTATCAGTCAGATTGGTGAGCTATTGATTAAGTCCCAACTCTTGAGTAACATTTAACAGGTTTTCATTCAGGATTGGCCTGTAATTAGCTTCTCCCATCTTCCTATCAGTTAGATAGATAGATAGATAGATAGATAGATAGATAGATAGATAGATAGATAGATAGATAGATAGATAGATAGATGGAT
>CAEFZY010026575.1:0-20578 GCA_903066815.1 Brachyrhaphis roseni
ACAATACAAACATGCATCCCAATACAAACAAATATCTCTCAATCCTTAATCTTTAATATTTAGATCTGTATTTTCTCCAAAAACCCAACTCTCTGAAAGCAGAATAAAAGGTACATGAAAGAAGTTACCAAAACCCTAAATTGGCAATTAGATGAGCAAAACAAGATGCCTGACATGACATGTTAAATGACAAAAGATCCAAATGCAGTGGGGTGTCAAGTTGAATTAATGAAAAAAATGAATAACAAAAACTTACAACAAAAACCATGGAGGACACTGTATTTTGTAAAACTGCCAACACTTTTTTCGCATCAGACGTCACAACATGATGATAGTACTGGCGAAAACAACAAATAAGATGACAGGAAAGCAGTAGGAGGATAATGGTTTGTTTTTGTTTTATTTCTGGACCCAACAGAGCTCTCACAGCGTCACACAGCAAATAAAAAGGTGTGTGTCATTCCAACATGATGAATCCATAGTTCTTCTGTAAAATCATTAACTGCAATTTCCCCAAAGCTCTACATACATTGCCACTCACATATAGATGGGGCTTATCGCTCCAACGCCTGCATAAGATGCCTATGTATTCTCTGATTTGCTCATAAATGATGAGCGCTAGCACCATGGCTGAAATATGAATATATCACATGTAAATGTTTTCATGTCTCCACCATGATTTTAATGACTTATCGTGCAAATGAGCTGATTCATTTCTGATTTTATGGAAACACTGCAATTGCAAAATTGTTGGTTTTTTTTACTTTCATTTTTTTATTTTTACATTAACAGAATATACAGAAATATTTGAGAAAATGCATCATGGAAATGCAGCTAGTTATGTTTTTGGACTGAGAGGATGCTGGAGTACCTGGAGAGAACATACAAGTCTGGCCTGAATTCAATCACATTATGTTTATATAGAGAAAAATGCTCTATATAAGCATGATGACTGAAGTGTGAAGCTGTTCTTTCTTTTTCTAACAGTGAAGCATTCAGTGAATCCCCAGACATGCTGCCTTAGCTTCAATAGAAGCCAACTCTTTCTCCCCGCTGAGCCAAATGAACATATGAGGAAACTCCTCAGCTAAACATAAACAGAAACATTTTGCCTCTCCCACTTCTTACATAAAATAGCATACAGAACTACTGATCTCAAAGTGATGTTTTAGTCATTGCACTGTCATTGCATGGCCCAGTCTAATTCTGCAGCATTATGATGAAATCATCTAGACTTGGAAAGCAATATTTGAAAGAAATGGAGAAAGTCCACATACTTTTCAGTGGTTGATTATAGATGACATTTTATTCACAACTAAATATGTTTTTAAATGTTTTTTTATGTTGAACAGTATAATAAATTCCCCACAGAAAATATAAACTCTTGTTTTTCTTTGCTTTCACATAGATCTGAGTAAGTTGCCTAACTGCGCTGCTGGCTGCAGGGATCTGACTATGCATGTTGTGTCCCACACTTTGTCATACATAGGAAGAAACTTGTGCAGCTCCTGGTTCCAGTGTGACTGTTACATATATACTGTAAAACATTTGAGCTGCAATTATTTGCATGTAGCTTTTACTCTTTAAGTCACATAAATTTAATGAGTTTTAGATTTTTAACATAAATCTGTGAGTTTGAGAAAGATACACTTACAGGAGTAAGTTGTGTTAACTTTTTATTAATTTTGTCAAACCTCCAAGAGTTGAATAAAGTAGAGTTTTTAGGTTAGCACTTAAAAAACTGAAAGACGAAAAAGACAGGAGTGGGAACTATTTCCCAGAGTGCTTAGCGACATGTTTTTGTATCCTGTGCTGCACCGACTAACTTAACAGTCATGTTTTTGGACTGTGGGAGGACGCCGGAGTACCCGGAAAGAACCCACGCATGCACAGGGAGAACATGCAAACTCCATGCAGAACATGCAAACTCCATGCCGGAAATTGAACCCAGGACCTTCTTGCAGCAAGGCAACAGTGCTACCAACTGCGCCACTGTGCAGCCAATTCAATTACATTGGTACCATAATATAAAAGAAAACCAACACTTTGAAACAGTACACTCATTCAACCAAAATTTACCACCCGGCTAACAGCAGCATTTAATTAAAATTCATAATTCAAGATTAATGAACTTAAAAAACAATGTTTAGACAACTTGTCTCTTGTTAAATCAACTTCATACACTTCAATTTCTGAGTTAAAACCAACACAGTTTTCTTGTTGACTTAAATTGCATTGTCAAAAATCAGGTGGACTTTCATTTACAAGTTAAACCACATCCTAATGTTTTACAGTGTACTTAAATTTTGAGACATTTCTCTGCTGCCTCTTAAAGAACATTATGAACACTTTATTTGGGGCTTATGTGTATTTTTCAGTCTAAATGGGGTCTTATGGTACTGTTTTCAACAAAATGTAGTCACCCAAACCCCAAACAAAGACTGCTTTATTGCATTTGTTTAGAGTAAATAAAGTTCAGTTTTGTTAAATGTTAAATTAAACTTAAATGTTTACACTCAAAAGATATTGACATTTTCTGTGCTGGGGATAACTGTCAAACCACGAAAGATGATGGTGCAAAGATGGATTCTTCATAAAAAGAAATTAAGCTTAGGCGAAAATTCAAACTCGGAGACAGAACACAGCTGATCCGCGTCATCCACTCACCATGCCCCCGCCGCTGCCAATCAGGACCCGGGGCGCCATGCTGCTCCAGCCAATCGCCGTTCACGGATCCCTTCAAACAGTCTAGCTGCCTTGGGTCTTCCTGCTTGTCATCCGCGCTTCGACCCACCCCCTCCCCATCTCCACCTTCATCCCGACGGACACCCTCCAGGCTCCTTCCGGACTACTTCACCTCTAGGCTTCGCTCCATCACCAGGATTCGGACCCGGAGGGGAAGACTACCCTGAGCTTCATACGAACCGATGACCTGCCCCTGGTGATCCTCAGCTCAGAAGTCTTCTACCGGGTTTGAGCGCCAAAGAACTTTGCACCAATAAAATCTTCTAACTGCTATTTTCTCTCTGTGTGAGTCTATCCAGATTGAAATGTACAACCCTGAACATCCTCTTCATGGTACCGTCATATAACATAGTGCCTTCAGTCAGAGGCTTTATTTGGGGCAGATAATACAGACTGTAGCAGTCTGTATTATCTGCAATACAGACTGCTAAAGGACTTCCTTCCTGCCCACAGCCATCAGCATTTAAAACAACTCTGAAGATAATGAGTTTCAATATTTTTTTCCCTTTTGGGAATAATAAAGTATTTTTTAATTTTGACTAAGTTACATCTTTTAAATTACCAATCATGGTTTGTATAGAAAAATAAATCAGTGTTGGTTGTTTCAGCCAAATAATCCTTTCAATTTTGTGTTTATCAGTTTAATCCTAAATAGACAAATGTTTCTTTTTTCTTTTGGTCTTTACAAATGACCAAAATCTCCAAACTGCACTGACCTTAACGCCTGTCTACTATTGCTGACTAATGTTGATAAGTGGCCCAGCTGACATTGCTTGTTTGGCTCCTGCTTCTAATTAAAAAACATCCGGGTTTCTCATTTCCTCCAGTTCTTCCCAAAGCAGCTGATCTATACAGAACCGCCTGCAAGATTAGAAATGTTAAGTGGTTGGCCTGAGGCTGACGCAGAGCCCCCATCACTTCTACTAGTGTGGTTTCATAAAAGTAATTCAGTTATTGATTCACTAGTCAAAAGTGATATGTATGGAAGGCTTGAGGGCTCCACAAGGTTGATCTATAGAGAAGTGTAGCAAAAAGAGACACAAGTGGGTAATACAGAGAGACAGAGGCAGGGAAGGGAAGAGAGAGGGAGATTAAATGATTAGGCCACAAAAGCCATGTTAACAATGGGGACTGAAAGAGATGTGACAGCAGCTCCATTTTCAGGGGGAAAAAATGATACATTTGTCTTTCTTCATCATGAGCAATCGTTTTTATAGATTCATAAAGAACAGGCACCACAGAACAATTTCATTACTGGGATTAGAAACTGGACAGGTTTTCTACATGTATCTTTAAAGGTATTGTTAAAACAGAGACTGATTATCTGGAAACAGAGATCAATAAGGCTTCAAAACCAGAAAGCTCCTTCACATCAACATGTGATGGAGCTAAATGAGTGGAACGAAACCAATGAGCTTGTGATGTTGCTGACTGAAGATGGTCAGAGGGTGCCATTATCCACAGTCAAATGAACTCCTATCCGTGTTGGTGAAATTAGCAGCATGCTGCATAGTCATTGACAAGGTGGTTGACTCAGCTAATTAACCAGCTAAAACCAGCATGTTGACGAGAACACAGCAGCAACAAGGACACAATAAACACATTACCACTGAAACCTTGTTCACTTTAACCAGACATTTTAGAAAGCTGTTGCTTTTTGAGTGTAATAAGTATTTACACTTCCAACTGCTATTTATAATTAGAATTTACTTGAAGTAGGGGGGAAGACAAAGTTTAAAGCAGAATGAAGAAACACTGTCTTGTGATATTCAAAGAAGAGATGATGAACACAGTGATAAATTGAGTTTTTATAAATTCATCTGAAAATGGAAGCACGGCTCTAAGCTATCCACTGACCTACATTTTCTACATAGAAAGCAATATTAGAACAAACAGCTGAGAGACAGTAAATTCTAGCAATGACATTTCAGTTATTGTTTTTGTCCTAAATTGGACAGAAGTGGGTATAAACTGGGAGTTTTAAACATTATCCTTAACTTTTTTCAATATGTAATAAATTTTGCTAATTCATTTTCACACAGTTGAAGAAGATGACTATCATTTAAAGATCATGACAACAACCGGCAGGAGGATAAGAGTTGGTGAGCTCATTTTAAGTGAAACTAATCTGGAAATTTCAAATGTTGAAATTCTGACTGTTTTTGTTTTAAACTACTCAAATTAAAAACAGTTGGTAGGCACACTTTTTATAATGTGTGCAATTGGTAGGCGCACTTTTTTATAAAGTTAGTGTTTTTGCTAACTTTGAAAATGTTTAGTGCACTTAGTTTCCTTAATTTTTATAGAGTAAATTCAAAAGCACTAAAGCACTAATTTACTTGCCTGTTCTATACATTTTCAGTTGAAAAAAAAAAATATTTCTGTGTTGAAGTTTTGGTAATAAACTGTGAGAAATTCCTTAAGTAGTTAGTTAGCTGTTTACATTTGTGTAAACAACTGTAGTATTGTTCCTTTACTACTGTTTACTCTCCTGACAGCCTCTTTTTCCCCCATAATAGCTTTATTTCAAACATTTAACATGCAACAACAAAATAAAACATCCATAGTAGTGAAAATATATAAACATAAATACATTATCTAAATTAAAATTAATAATGTCAAAATTAAATTGGTGATTGAAGTTTGTATTCCTTCAAGAGAATACATAATTGCTATTCCACTGAACACCATGCCTGGGAATTGCTTTATCGGTCGTGGATTAGCGCAACAAACGTTTTAGTTAGCTGTGCTCACCACTGTCAAAACCACAGTTCCCAGTGGTGCAAACAGGCCAGCTCTAGAATCAGTTTGTGGAAAAGAACCTTCAGCGTGACCAGTTAATGCAAATGATTGAACTGTGGAAGGATACTACAGTAAAGAAGCAACTTGTCCACAGTTGGAACTAATAAACCCAGAAAGACTGAGATTTAAACCCTGGACCATGAAGCATTACATCTTCAATGATTCCCTCATGCAGCCCTGTGTCATTTCATAATTTTTACAAAGAAGAAAAACAAACAAACAAAAATAAACACAACTGTGGTGAAAAACATGTATTATCTATCATTTCAAACTTATCGTGCTTTGTCAAGAGAGCTTGTAGACTGCAGCTACGTTGCTTTGCAAGCCTATTCCCAATTCTTGTAAGTGAACAACCACAAACAAAATTGTGTGAATTAAATGTCTACCCTGAGAGAGGCTGATGGAGGAAATGTAGAAAATAGTCCCTTGAAAATAATGTGTGTTTGACATAGAATATTTTGGAGTATTTTATTTCTAAGAAAAGGATTCTAAAACTAGAAAGTTGGCAATCACCTGAAGGATGACGCAGCTCAGGTTCTGTGTCAGGTCTTTGCTAGAATTTTCTCATTATTTCCTAAGCACATGCATTTCTAACCCTACAGTTCATCAACTGGAGATATTTATGTTTTTCTCCTGACACTTCCTCTATCCTACATGTGTCCAGCTCGCTTGAGTTATTTTAAGGCCACGTGGCACACCTTGCCGAGATATGCCAAGTCTCGCCTCACAGCTCTCAGAGAATCCCCTTGCTGTTGCAGAATTATTTGCATAATGTATGAACTGAAATGTGTCCAATGCAGATCCATCCAGAGGGAAATGCAAAAGAAAACTTTGAAGGGAATATGTAATTATTATGTTGGTTTTTTTTTTTAAATGTATCAGCTTAGGAGACTCCAGATTTGCCTGATTGAGGACAACAAATTCACATGTATGAGTGGAATCAGAGAAAAGTTAGGAAAAAACACAAAGAGTAGATTCATTCCCAGATCCTGGTGGTTAAAGCAGTCTAAAATGTGAGATCAGTTGAATCTATCGACCACCTCTGCCGTTGTGCAAGGCTTTTTCTTGTGCCTCCACTTCCTGATAAGATTGATTCGGGCCATGTATGACTGACATCCAAATGTGATTCAGGTTTCCCGTCAGTATTATTGATTGTGAGCATCTGATAACGAGCTGGCAGGGATTGGCTCACAGACCACGCTGCTTCAGCATGCAGTCGGAATCCTGCAACATTTGATTGCAAAGATGTTCTGAAAGATTCTATCCAGCAGGGAACTTCTTGAATGAAAACTAAGAACATTTATTCTGCTCAAGATACCAGCCTCAGAAGGCCATTTTATTAATTTAAGAGACTAGAGAATGAGTAGACAATAAAATATAAGACCAGAAATAAATTAAAGGAGGTTATTTAAGGCAGTAAAGTCAGGACCACTAGAGGGGGATCGACAGGACAATAGTTCAAGGCCCAGGGCAGAGAGGGGGCCCACAAATTATGATCCAGATTTTCTGTATTACAAAGAAAAATCAATGCATTTATTGATTAATATATATATATTTTTTTTAATTGGCCTTTTTGTGAATAAAAGTCTAAAAATAAGGAAGAGTGCCTCCTTTAATTTATTTCTGATTCTATATTTTATTGTCCCTCCACTCTGGGTCAGCCAGCTATTCCATCACTGTGAACAAACAGAACCATGTCAAGTTCAGCCTTCTTTAGGGTCAGTCCACTGTGGATATCTCAGCTCGGTGTCCTCTGCTCTGACAGATTCTGTCAGACAGCATATGTCCATAAGATGGAAGTTGTAATTAGAACAGTTCTGGTTTTAAACATTTGGAGAGTGCTGAATGGTAATGGCCGTCCTGATTTATAAATTTCTCTAGTCTAACATTTTTTACCATGCATGTCCTCATAGCAAGAATCAGGATCTGAGTGGCTGTGTTCAGAATGAAGACCCTGCTCTAGAGCCACTCTGCTAAAGGAAAGTTCAGCTATGATGTCTGGAGCTAAAATCTAAACATTTAACCATAGAAGACAAACAGTAGAATAAATAAGAAAGATTTTAAACCACTAGAATTGTGGCCAAACATGCCACAATTCAGTACATTAAAAAGGCCCTAAAAGTCTATTTATAAATGTAAAACATTTAGAAATACACATTTATAAATGTGTATTTAGAAATGTATGATTATACATACATGTATAAATGGAGCTGTGAGTATCAAGTCAGTGAATCTATTTTTATCTTATATAACTGGCAGGTTAACCAACCAGATGTTAGAGTTTATTAAGTGAAAAATAGAGGCAGTTAAATTATTTTGTGATCCAAATCAGCATAAAAGGCTAAATATAATTTTAGGATATAATCTTAGATTTCCTAATTTAATTGCTTTATTAAGTTAAAAATTAAGAATGTGTTGAAAAATATGTTGAAATTAAATGTTAATTTGTTACAAATGATCTGAATTAATTACTTGGAGGGAGGGCCAGGTAGCCCCTCCCTTCATCATCATGTAAATTCTTTACGAAGGAAGGAAACTAAAGATTCCAAAATATGGAGTTGGTAGAAGAGGAAGGGAGAAGATGATGGAAGGAAAACGCTGCCAGTCATGTCTTAAAATGATAAATATGAGTTAATTTCCTACTAGTTACAGAACCTCCTGATGCTGTTTAAGCCTCTCATCGATCAGGCTGCATCCCTTTCGTCTGCTGCTGAAAGTGGAAGAAAATATGTTATTCTTCCTCCATAGTGCTGACATTTAGAGAAGGTGAACAGAAAATAAACTAACAAAGCACATGAAATATTTACAAGTACAATTTTAAGATCTTTATAGCAGTAGTTTATGAGGTTATGAGAAAGAAAACAAAACCAATCTGCTTTTGATTGAATTCTTTTTATCTGCTTGTTGTGGGACTCTAACCATTTCACAGATTGTCCCAGTACAACCATTATCATCAGTGTGTGTTCATGAGATCTTATGCTGAAGACCAGCACAAAGTAGTGCTTAAAACTGCAAGTCTTTTATTATAATTTTGTGAAGCTGTTGATTGCAACAGCTTCACAAATGTGTGGAAAAATAAATTTCTCAACACATGTATTTGAAAAATACATGTATTTTTCAAATACACATGTATTTGAAAAATACACATGTGTGGCTGATTAATCTTGGTGGATTAATCAGCCACCAAGACTGCTGATGCTTTTGGTGCCGATAAACAATCTTTGTTTTGTTTTGAGAAATATATTAACTGATAGAGTTAAACCTTCTTAAAATAAAATATGGTCAGGTACTCAAAGCATGTCTTATTAGCCATCTTTTCATTCTATATGGAAAAGCCATAACATTTTCATGGCCTGTGATCACTTTCAGCTTAATAATTTTGGCCTATTTCAGGAAAATTTATACTGACATTAAGCTACACACCTATTTCCCTGGGATCTATGTCCTGACTTCTGAATGCAAATAACTGCACTAGATAGTTTTCAGAGTTTTAAGAAGAAAAGGCTTTGAATTCATATGATACCACCTTGTTTATATTTTAAAATCATTTCTCCTTTTCGTTCCACTTCACCTGTCTGCTCTACTCTGTAAACTGTCTAAAGTTTAAGATCCCACTAAAATCTTCTTTCTGGTTGTGATCGCAAAATGACTTTATCAGGGTTGCAGAACAGAATTGATCATTCATTGATTTTGATGGTGACGCTCATCAAAATGGAATGTTTGTTACAGGTTTCTCATTTGTATGGTGTTTTTATAACTTATTGTTTTTTATAATGCAAAGCACCTTGAACTGCCTTTTTGCTGAAATGGACTACATAAATAAACTTGATTGATTAATTGATTGATTGTTACTCATCTTTCATTGTGAATGTGATAAAGGTGCTTTGATCTTTAGAGACTTATGTGAAATGCACAAATTACAAAATTTTATGATACTCCATGTTTATATGTTAAAAATAGGTTGTTTGATACAGATCTAGACCAGATCCTGGTCCGAGGCTGCTTTGTGCCATGAGTCAGGACTGATGTCTCTGTCTGTCCTAAATGGGACCCCTGTCCAAGTCTGAGTCACCACAGAGTGGTTGCAGGAACTGCTCCATCTGCATATGAAGATAATACATTATTATCCCCATAATAACTTGTAGATGTTAGTTACTTTACCTCATGTCATAGTCCTGTCCCTCTTGGAATGACCCTAGATGTCCAACAGCTATCACACAGGTCAAAACTCACTATTTCCTTCAAGCCAAACATTAAAAGCAGCTAAAATTGCTGGTATCACTTCCAGGAAAGATCTGAAAGTACCCTCTTCTTCATTTGATCATTAATCAGTGATTATTAATCAGAGCTACAGAAGGATCAGCATGCTGCTGAAATCCTGCTGTTAAAGTGGAGCTGGACTCAACAAGACAGAGTGAAAACTGCTCCTGTGTAGTGGCCTTGAAACGTCTTTGGAGAAATCACGCTCAGTAATTGCCATTGCACAGAACAGATGATAATGAAGAACGGTGAGTGAGAAAAGTCAAATCATTAGTGAGCAGAGTATGGCTTTGGGACGGGCTGCTGCTGGATGATGGAACCACCACAACCATGAGCCCATCAGAACTGCAGTTCTCTGTCTGTCCCTCTGTGTGAACTCACATAGAGGGAATTATGAACTCACTACTCATCAGAACTCATATGTGCAGTTCTGATTAAGTTCTGCATCAGCTCTGTGCTGACTCTAGATCATTCCTTTCTCAGTTTTGTTGCAGTTCTGCTGGAGAAAGTTTTGGCACATCCACAAATGTATCTGTTCCAAGCATCTGTTCAGTGATTGGATGGTTTCTGAGTCACCTGGTGACATCGTCATGTAGAGCTGTGTATCATCTGCATAGTTATGGTAGCTAATCTTACTTAATTGTTATAACTTGAGCTAGTGGGAGCACATAGATATTGAATTAGAGGAGTACTCCAAATGTGACTTCAGTTCACTTTGATGAGAAGTTTCCCATTGAAGCAAAGAAATCCCTGTTCTTTATGTAAGATTCAAACCTACTGAGTATTGGACTAGGGAGTCTGACCCAACTCTCCAGTCGTTTCAGTAATAAGTTATGATCAACACCGATGTCCAACAGAACCAGCACTGTGGTTCCGCAGTCTGTATTTATGTGGCAGTCATTGAACACTTTGACAAGGGCAGACTCAGGGTGGTAACCATGGAAATTGGATTGAAAGACATCAAAGCAGTTGGTTATTGTTAGAAAGAAATTTAACTGTTGAAGCAGCGTCCTCAATAATTTTGCTGATGAATTGAAGGGTGGAGATCAGCCTGTAATTTTGCAGCAGTGATTTGTCCAGGTTGTTCCTTCTGATCAGGGCGAGCAGCAAAATGCTACATATGCTCCATGTTTTCCTCTATTCCATCTGGATCTCATGCCTGTGCAGCACCTGGTGCCTGGTTTGAACCCCTGGGGGAAATGACCTCCATGCAACTTCAGTTTTAACTCTCACATTATATTCTGTCAGCCTTGTCATGAAAACACAGGGAACCATATTCTTCTTCACTGACTCAGACATGAGTTCTGAATCCAGATTGAGGCATTCATGGTGAGTCTGCAGGAGATGGTCTGCCACTTACACTTTAGAAAATATCCAGCAGCACATCTTACAAAACCTCAGAAAACTTTTGGGAGTTTTGTGGCAAACTCTCATAACTTTCCAACCTTTCAAGTTTTTTTTTTGTTAATATGTGAAATTAATCTGAAATTCTTTGTTTTTTTGGTGGAAATTTACTCCTCCATGGCCATTTTTTTTCTTTCTGTTATCTACAATTTCCCTAATACTCTATCACTTTTGCATTGTAAAGCCCCTTTTAATATGTCACATGCAAAACATTCTAATTTTAAATGAAGCTGTTCTCCATGTGTTCTCTAAAATCTGTGTTGTCTGGATGATGCAGAAATTCCAGTTTTAAAGATGGACAGGAATGAAGTTCTAGAGTGTGTGCTGCACAAAAGGCAAGGAGGCACACTGGTGTGTGTGACCATATGTGTGTACAATACAACTTGACTAGGGCAACCTAGTCAATGTAAGGCATTGCCTTACTGCCAATGTAAGGCAGTGTCAGCCCTCTGCAGCTGTTTGGCAAGCAGGCAAAAAGCCACAGCAACGCAAATAAATAATCTCTGCCTTTAATTAGCAGTCCTGCCACCAGCGGCACTTCCTCTTCTTCTTCCTTCCTCTTGATCTTATCTGCTTTTTATGTCAAGAGCCGGAGACATGATTTAGTTTTCAAAGACAATCCGAGAGCTCCCTCCCCACCCCCTGTTTAGGTCAAGGGTAAGCACAACCTGGAGCCTGAGAGCTGAGGCTTGTTTTAATCCAACATGGATGGAAGAAAGGCTCTGCTGTTGTTGCTGAGGCAGAAACAGCCTCAGGAGACGACTTCAATAATTTCATCTGACAGGCTTTTGAGAGAGAAACAGTATGGTTAAGATATTTCTGTCACTGTCACTACAGATGTGATACTGTTCAAGCTTGCGAGGGAAAATTCAAGCCAAATTCTGTGTTCATCTTGAAAAGATCGAAAGGGAGGTGCTATGTAAACTTGACTTTTTTTTTTTTTTACTTTGCATCACATTATGATGTAACCCCCTATCAACAACATACCTGAAATGTTGCTTTGATTCTTCCTGCCTGCTCTCACGAAGCTCCGCCTATTTCCACAAAGCTCCGCCTTAGAGCTGGAGTCTCAAGTCAAGCGCCCCTCCGCTACAACCCCCCTCCTCAGCCTCTCCAGATGAGCAGCAGCACCAATTACCAAACATATGTTAGTGTACTATATTTCAGTCTAAAGCGCCTAAGAAAGTTGTAAGCAGCATAGTGGAGGAGTGTTGTCATGTTGATGTGTAAACAATGTAAACAGCATGAGAATTCCCAGCAGTCATAGCGTTCTGATATCCCAATTGGTTTATTGTGAGATGTGTTTATCGGCCCCACAACAAAACCAGTCGATAATGTGAACATGTTTGATGGACACACCATAATTCTTAGGTAGAAATGTTAAGTAGTCTGTAGAAAGAAATGTTTCACTGTTATGACCATCGTCACAATTGGAGAAAAAGGAGGAACACTAGCTCTGTCTCTAACCCAAGGTATATATCATACTGGCCTGAGAAGTTGGCCTGAGAAGTGGGAGGTTGGCAGGTTTACATTGTATGGGTGCTTTGCTGCTGGAGGGCCTGGTTTACTTCACTAAATACTGAAGCAATATTAAAGATATTCAACAGGAAGTTAAAACTTGTTTTCTCTTTGAAAATCTACAATTTTTACATCATGAAATTGGTCAGAAAGTGGCTTAAGGGGATTAAAGTCAAGGGGTTTTAGAGTTGGACGTCAGAATGTCATGATTTCGGTCAAGGTTCCTGTGGGTGTGGGGTGGGGTGCGTGCGTGTGTGTGGAATATTTTAGTAGTGCATATGTGCAATTTTAGTCTTGTGTGTGCGAGAGAGAAAAAAAATGCATGGGCGTGCAATATTTTCTTAGTTTATATCTGCAATCTTAGTCTTTTATGTATGCGTGTGAGAAAGAAAAATTGTATGTGCGCGACATTTTAATACTATATATGTGCAATTTTAATATTTTATGTGTGTGTATGACTCTTTAGTAGTGTGTGAGAGACAAACATAGTTTTTGTCCTAATAATAGTTTTTGGCCCCTCCTAGAAACTCATTACAACACACATGTATGGAGAGGCTGGGACTATTCACAGGTTATTACTGCAGCTCTTCTTTAAATAACAAATGTAGCATAGAGGCGGTGTAGGGGGAAGAAACTGTCTCTGTGAGGAAGATTTTTGCAAATACTGCTCTTTAAAAGAAAAAGTCCAGACAGTTTGTGTCCAGCTTATGTGGGATCTATAAAGCAGCCCTTTTCCTGACTTCTAGGCCTGTACCAGTCCTACTTGGAGGGAAGGTTGGCCTGGGAGGAACACAGAAGAAACTAATGGACATGTAAAATATGACCAGCAGCCCCTGTGATAGGCTGCATTTCTTGAGGCGTCACAATTAATTAAAAAACCTGTTTGCCGAGACATGCATGTTAAATCTACAGGTCACCAGAATTTGCTTTGTAGGAATGTGATTCATAGTACTATGGCAAATATTTGAGATTATGGCCAATGAGCATAATCATAATAAAATTTTATAAGTTTTATAAAACTTGTAAACAACCCAAATTATAAAGTGAGTTCTGATTAATTGTTGAATAGACATAGTAATAACAATAATAATCTGCTTGCGTCTTTCTGAAGATCTGCAGCTTAAAGTTGAAGCATGGAACAAAGTCAAGAGTTAAGTATCAGGGAACAGTTTACAGTGAGGTACGCTTTATAATATCAGCTAACCGTCAATGAGAGAAGAGAAGAATCTGTCTAACCTCTTAAAAAATGGATGGTTGTCATTCAAGTTACATGCAAATTTCAAACCTGGAAGGAGCTACAGGCTGACTGAATGAAAGCAGGTGAAGACGGGCTGCAGAGACAGAGGCAAGCAGGGAAATGGAGACGCTGCTTTCTTCAGGTTATATTTGGGATCTTTGTGACAAGTGAATCCAGTCTTCCATGCATCAAATACAGTGTCAGTTGTCACTGTTACCATAGAAAAGGCAGACTATGAAGGGAAGAAACCTCTCTATGAGCTGCAAAGTCTCTAAAACTGCAAGTCTTTTCGGACAGCAGAGATCAAGGAAAAAAAAAAAATAAATAATATATATATATATATATACATATATATATATATATATATATATATATATAATTAACAATCCCTGACTTTTCATTGTGCCCTGATAATCCAGTGTCTTTTGGGCTTGAATCTGCTCTTGAACAGCTTCAATGTGCAGTACTTTTATCTTAAGGATCAGAGCTTTTGATCTCCTTTTATGATAAAACTCTCTTTTTCTCTCAATTTAATCAATTCCTTTATAAACATCTTGGATGTAGAGGAAGGTTTACACGTTTTTCAGTTAATAAGGCAGATCAATAGCTTTTCAGTAAGACTAAATGAGATCTCCCTGGAACCGATTCCTCTCCTCTCTGGAGAATTTCTAATTTAGACACAAAAGTTTCAGAATACCACACCTGATAGGATGTCATTAAGCTGCATGCATCCTGACAAGACTAAAGGTAAATATATGTAAAATTGCAAGTACTTATGAAAAAACAAATTATGTGTGTTACCATAATAGATCAAGTGGGTATTAAATAAAAAAATTAACAATTCAAATATGAAGATATAATGTTTTTAAATTAATACATAAGAATACCTTTCTGCACTTATGCCCACTTAAATAAAATGTATTAAAGTCCACACAGTTTTGTCACACTAAAAGGTAAACGTAATGAGATTAATGGGAATTGTGCAAATGTTTTGCTAAAACAGAGATAACTTAAAGCTAAAATAACATGTTTCATAGATTTTTATCATTCTCCCCATCTCAACTCAGACATGAATTTGTCTTTCGCATGGACTTCACCTGTGTTCTACTTGTCTCTGTAATTTACAAAGGATATGTTATTGTAATTATTCAAATATGAATCAGACCCAAAAGTCAGAATACACTTCAAGGTTTTATTAACAATTAACAGAATGTGTGAGATGATCGGCAGTGTTGGAATCCATTTTTATCCACAAACTGATCAGATTTAATTCTTAAGCATTTGTTGTGCTGGAGACATCCCTGCCAAGCAGTTAGTCTTCTCTTTGTGTCAGTTGAGATGGCTGAAAAACACGATTATGATTATTACGATTTCTGTTTGTCCAAGTTCTTCAAGTAAACTCTCTGAACTCCTGCACTTTGTATCATATATACCCTCATAGTAATGTGCTGCATAGAAATGTACCATGGCTGGCTAGAGCACTTGGCTGAATTTGAAATTCAGCCAAGTGCTCTAAGCAAGGGCTGTCACAGGTAGAAACGGCTCTCACCAAAAGACTTGCAGCCGTGCTGGAAGGCGACATCTTCTGTTTGATGTCCTCATACTGCTGGAGTCAATTTACTGATACAGCTTCCCTGCTCTGCTGTCTGGGCTTTCTACATTTCACATACGTAAACACTGGAAGAGCAAAGCACTTTCTTTATCAGAGGAAACACAATCTCAACTGAATATTTATTGTCTATAATATACTGTGGAATTCTGTTTTGATTTTGGGTTCTGCCTTAGTTTATCTAATTGTACCAGCACAAACGTTTATGCTGAAATACAGACATTAGCACATCTTAAGTTTTCTCTTTTTTTAATTAAAATTTTGAAATGACAGGTTCACCTAAATTACATGCAGCTTAAGGTTTTAATTCATGTTGACAGTTAATGTGACCAGGCCATACTATCAAACTGCAAAAATAAAATATCTTACCAAGTATTTTTGTCTTGTTTCCAGTGCAAATATCTTAGTTCACTTAAAACAAGACAAAACTAACTAATAAGTACATTTTCAGGACGATATATGAGCTTGTTTCATCAATATCAATTCCTTAATATTGATGAAAAAGTTGTTGTCCCATTGGCAGATGATTTTACTACAAGGCATTTTCCCATGATATAAGTGAAATTAATCTACCAATGTAACAAATACTTTTTCTTCTATAATAAGGAATTGTTGACATGAAACAAGCTCATATATCTGTCTGAAAATACGTATTAGTTAGTTTTGTCCTATTTCAGTTGTCCTAAGATATTTACACTGGATACTAGACCAAAATTACTTGGTAAGATTTTGTGTTTTTGCAGTGCACTAAGGCAGTCATTTTAGCTAACATTTTTCAAAATTTTTAATTTTTTTCAATTTAACTCAAATAAAGCAAACTGCATTGAATAGACTAGAATGGCATTGCATTCATTTGTAACTATTTGTAAACACTAAACTATCCTGAAATGAACTAACTGAAATTAGGAGACATTGACTTGAAATAAGCTAAGCTGAACTGACCCTGTCATGGACTATCAACCTGCAGGGTGTACCCTGCTTCTCGCCCAGTTGGTCTTCACGAGAAGCAGTGACTCTGTCTTGAGTTCACGTATCAGTAAATCACCATGCAGCTTGTTAGTTAAATTGAACCAAAAAATGTGATCATTCACAGTTAATTTATGATTTAATCTTTGGTTTAATTATATTTCATGTTGCATCATGTCATTTTAAAATAGTTTTTTCCTTTAACAAAGCACCCACTGAAGTTATATTTATTAAAACTACCTGTTTCACATTAATATTTGTTGGATCATGTGGCACAAGGAAAACAAAACAACAACAAAAAAAGACAATAGACTTTTAACTAAATAACATAAGTTTTTTAGTAAAATCATCTAACATGTCGAATGATTAAACTTCATAAAAACCATCCAACAGGTCTGTAGGCATGCATAGGATGAAAAGGAAAAATACATTATGCATCAATATTCAACCCAGGCTCTCTTCTCTTTTCCCTCTGGTCTTGCTTCCCTCTGTGTCCTCCTTTCTGTGGGCTTCCGTTTCCATCCAAACAGTCAAATCTATCCTCATTTCATCTGGTTGACGTGTATTACTCACATACTGCCGTGCCAGAAGAGCTTGTTGAGTTATGCAAATGGCTAACAAGTGGAAAAGCTGTTTCAAAGCTGCTAAAATAAACACTTGTGCGCATTAGGAGAACAAAGCATGCAGTGGGGAGAAGTTGTGTTCTTCCATCCAAAGCCATACAAAGGATGTTAACGGAAGTTTGACTTTGTCATCAGACAGAAACATGGAAACTGTCAGCAGCAGCTCTGAATCAGTGGAGTTATTTTCCAGTTGGAAGATTTAAGGTTAACCCTTTCAGAGTCACAGTACAACTTTGTCATGTGTCCTTGACAAAATGATCATACACATTTTCTTCTGTGTTGAAGAGCACTGACATTCATTGTATCAGCAACAATGTGACAGGCAAATGGAAAACACACACACACACACACCCACACACACACCAAAAGTTGGAAATAATGCATAAAAATAAAGTAGAAACTGCATGTTGATTCTACAAAATATGGAAGTTTATGGCTATGTATAGATGACCATAGGAAGTGAAGCTGAAAGAGGTGTAGTCACGTTTAAGGCAAAGCAAGATACATAGATCAACATTCCCAATTTGGGTTGTCACGACAGCAAAAATGTCCTTCTATGTCCAAACAGCTTGTAATAAAGAGATCTTCAGCAACTATGCAGTTTCAAAGTGATTTACATAATAAAAAAGTAATGAAGATATCTTTATTACTGGGACTATTCATTAAGTCACTGTATATTTGAAAGCTCAGTCTGTAAATGGTTTATGTAATTACATAGAATGTTATCAAAAGGGGTTTTGATGGTCCAAGAATGTTGAATGAACGTCTCATCTAAAGTGTACTTTGAATGAATTTGGTAAATATGATGAGTTCTTCGTTGTTGCTGTGTATTCACAAATTTGTATTCTCAAATAAATTGATATTGCATGGTTGATGACAAAATCCGATCATCATTTCTTCTATGTTTGCAAATCCTCTGTAAACTAAAGTTTTAGGTGCTGAGCCTGAAATGTCTCTTTTTCTGCTGAATCAGACGTTCTGCTTGCTGGTCGTGATGGATTCTCAGTCATTAACATACTCACAGCTCAGAAGTGGTTGCTGACCAGTTTCAGAGAACACTGTGCCATCTGTTGAGGCGCAGCCATCCTCCTCTTCACCTACATTTACATCTCAGTCAGTGTATTGAATGTGTACTGAAACTTTTTACTAGATGAGTTTAATTCTCTGAAATGAGAAACAAAAATACTCATTTCTCATATTTTAATTAAAATATATATTTTTTTACATTTACCATTATATCATGTCATTGCACATTACTACAACACTTTAAAAAGAACAGACCATATTTTCACTAATATATATATATGTATTAAATGAAACATCTACATTAAAACAAATTATAGTTACCTTTATCATTGTCTTCCTAATGGCATATGCGGAAAGCAAAGTAAAGACTCTTCTCTTTACATTAGTTTGTGTTTTTCTCCTTTTTTTCTCTTTTTCTGGCTCTAAGGTGTCTGATTTCCTCTTTCTGTGTGCTTTTTACTTTTATACATTCTGTTCTCCTTTTCATGAATCTGCTTTTCTCTGTCCATTGTCCATTCACCTTTAGCCTCATCTTCCTTGCTGTCACCAAGAATGGAAAGCATGGAATGGTTCCTCTTTGGTGTATTTTGGTGGTTTTTAACCTCACCTCTAGTTGAATTTTTACAATGACATAAAATCACATAAACTCTCTTTTGCCTTTACTGTAAGATACACACTAAATATGGGGAAAAGCTGCTTGATAATCATTTTCTATACTCATGTTCTTTTGTTTTCAAACAATTCTGTACATCAGTAAGATGTGTAGCTGCCTGTTTCTCTTCTTACAGTGATCTAAATAAACAGTCATGTTTGCCTGTATCTGCTGAACTGTTTCCTCTTTTTCTAATTGGACTCGTCAGTGTCTGCTGTGTCAGAAGAACTATTGTTTCATCGATTATGTTGCCAAACAGCACCAGAGCAGCTGTCACATATAAAACATAAACTCATGCCTGGATATCTTCATGAGCATGGCAGTGATTCCCAATCACCACTGAGCACCATAGCGCTGACTACATATCAATATTTGTATATAAAAGGGCTTCGTCGTTCAGAGTAACAACCAAACACTTCTCACAGACTCTCAAAGAACGGGCTGTTATTTCATGGAGTGGTCCTCAGCAGCAGTTCTTCCTGATGAATGCAGCTGCATCATTTGGACGTGGTGTGGGGATCTGAGGAAAATGAACAAGTGTACAACAACTGGAGGAAGAGACTGACCTTAGGAGGAAAAGATAGAATCTACAGCAGAATACAAAGAACCCAGTAGTGATCCAAAACATGCATCATGCTGTCCTGATTTTGAAATTGGTGCGTTATGAGTGTGTTATGAGTTTGTTTTGAGCAGCAGATTTCCACCTATGTGGTAAACAGTTTGCAGCTGTCACTACTGGCTGCAGATCCTGTCAGACGGTTGTGAATGTGGCGGCGAGTCTTCACCTCATCATCCTCAGAGACAGTGAGACTCTGAGAGTCTGCTGTCTCGTACGGAAGAGCTTTCTGTTTAAATCACTATATTTTGATTTATTTTTGAACATAAATGTTTTTTAATGAAGTCATGTCAAACGTGAACTACAGCCACCTCTGGGACTCAGTAAAGTTTACCTCCCATGTAGGGTTTTTCTCTGGTCCTCTTGTTTGAAATTCCACTTTCTCTTTCGTCTCAGATTACACCCTGGTATATATGGACTTCTTTCTGTCTCTGGTTGCTTGGATCCCCCCAGCAATCACCTGCCTGCTCTCTGCCCCTGCAGAAACTCCTGGTGGAAGCCAGGCTTCCCTCTGGTGCCTCACCGACAGCAGCTGCCCTCTCCAGGGCCTCACATCTCAGGAAACCTGTTAGCACCAGAAACCAAACCTCTACTCCACATCAAGCCTCTTCTAACCATTCCCATGTTCACTTTCAGACATTTTCTGCAGATTTTGACTTTTGGACTGTGTTATCATATCATTATGTCAATTATATTTAAACCACTTATCTGTTTTCATCTTGTGTTTCCTGAGTTTTCTTTCTCTGTGGTTCAGGAAGTTAAATAAAAACAGGACTCAAAACAGGACAGTTATTTTATATGATCCATTCTGTTCATGACCTTTTAGGAATCACCTGGTTCAGGTAGAAAAAGACACACAGACTGTATTTTCTCAATGAAAATACAGTCTGTGTGGAATGAAACCAAAGAGCTTGTGATGTTGCTGACTGAAGATGGTCAGAGGGTGCTATTATCCACAGTCAAATGAACTTGTATCCCTGTTGGTGAAATTAGCAGCATGCTGCATAGTCATTGACAAGGTGGTTGACTCAGCTAATTAACCAGCTAAAACCAGCATGTTGACGAGAACACAGCAGCAACAAGGACACAATAAACACATTACCACTGAAACCTTGTTCAC
>CAEFZY010026590.1:0-26570 GCA_903066815.1 Brachyrhaphis roseni
AAGACTGTATCAAACAAGTAGCCCTTCGTGTTACTCTGTACCCGTGAAGTAGCCCCCAGTCTCAAAAAGGTTGGTGACCCCTGGTATAAACGCATCTGCACGTTTTAAAATCTCAAATAGTAAATGAACTTTAAAAAAAAGAAAAATTGTTCAAAATAGCTTAGCAGAATTAAACATTCTCATCATAGCACACAGTTCTGGTAATCTAATGTAATTTTCAGTCAGTTTGCACAAAATAGTTGTGCGTGAAACATGGCATTTATTGACTACAATGACATAAACTTTATCCCAACCTCTTATACCTCACTCAAATAATGTTGTTTCCAGAAGTTACCACTCAGGTAATGTGTATTCTGTTTTAATTGACTTTAAAGCGTTATGAGATTTATAACAGCATGTATCATGAAGGCTCTTATTGTAAAGGTGCAAAGAAAGTTGCATCTCACTTCATCTGCTTTAATGACGGCATAAAATAGACAAATTGTTTCGGGCAAAAAAGCTGGACCTGCTGACTGCAAGCAAACCATCTACTGCATTCTCTGTAATTAAAGAAATCTGAAAAACTAGCCACAACTTAATCAGACAAATCGGAACATTCTGAAGATTCTTCCTGTATGAAGTAAGGACAATAACATTTTCAAAAAGCTGTTCTTAGACAATTACACAATCGGTTCCATGGAAAGCTTTGTGTTTTTTTTTTGTAGGAATTTTTCCACTTTATTTTCAGTGCCTTATGCGTATATCTGAGATGCTTCATTTGAAAAACAGTATAGATGGCCAAATAAGGATTTAATAGCCATTTAGATTTTTAACAATGGCATTTAAATATTTATTGACATAAAATTTGTCCATGCTAATCATGAAAACTAGTAAAAAGTAAATGTGCAAAACCACTGGGCAGAATTTGCAATATGTGAGTGAGTGCTTGCATGTTCAAGCAGACACAACCCACTTTTCCTCTGCTACCATTATTAAATCAAGCACACTTAGTATTGTGACTATTTTTTCATATCTTGTTGAAAAATCTAAGAGACATTTTATGTCTACAGTAATAAACCACATCCAAAAATAGATGCAGTGTGTCAAAGACATTTTTTCTCATTTGACAAAGACCGTCTTGACTGTTTTTGTCTCCAACATTTTTCTACAGACTGACATCCTGGTGGTGAGTTGTGACCTTATAACCGACGTGGCTCTTCATGAGGTGGTCGACCTTTTCAGAGCCCACAATGCAACACTGGCCATGCTCATGAGCAAAGCCCATGAGTTCACAGAGACTGTGCCGGGCCAGAAAGGGAAAAAAAGGACAGGTAATGGGATCGTAACATAATGTTGGCATTATGTGTAGATACAGCGCAATGTTTTTTTCACAATCTCACAGTGAAACACATTTATTTTTTTTAAATAGAAACTACATGTATTAGTTTCTTTTTCGTCAGAGTGTTACATTTATTTATTTACATTTTCTGAAAAAAATGCTAATTGATTTTTCTGGTGTTTAGATAAATTGATACCTAATGTTGAGTTTGAGGTAATGTTAGACAGTGAGAGGAAAAAACAGTTATGTGTTTTTCTTTAAGCAGCGTATATAAACATTGGGTTGACATGGTTTAATTTATGTCCAACTGGAATTGATAAAAGTGGTCAGTTCTGTGAGACATGATGAATTCGTATTAATGCGTATTGTCATGTGTATTTTTGCCAGCTGAACAGAGGGACTTCGTCGGTGTGGATCAGTCAGGGAAGAGACTGCTCTTTATGGCCAATGAAGCGGATCTGGAAGATGGACTTTCAGTCAGGAAGTCTATTATAAGGAAGTAAGATCTTCTTTACTATTACTAAGCCTTTTTTAATTAATTTAATGTTCACCTCAAACATATCAAATGCTCCTTATACTTCTTTGGGCAGTTTAACTACTTAAATAATTAAAAGTTCCAGCTAAACATTGGGTTTAAAGTTATTTAATGTGAAAAGCTGAACCTCCTGGATGTTTCTATTTTAGGATTTTAATGTCAAAGCTGCCATTTGGTCTGTGTCCATGTAAGAATAGTACATAACAAAGTATGTTTATTCATAAATCTGAGATTATTTCTACGTGGATCAATTAACAACATCACTTCATCTCAACACATGAAAAGTTGACCAAACTGCCTTTTTTAATCAAAAGAAGCCAATCTGTGAGCCTCAAGAGCTCTTCAGAACCAGAGGCAGGCCTAAGGCTCAAATGAACTTTGTGACGACTTGCCCCCCTCTGCTAGCCTGGAGGAATCCCAGAAAGCACTTGATTTCACAAAGTTCAGATTTACAGATCCTTCAGTTCTATGCAGAACTTCAAAATTTGAAAGTTACATTAACAAGAGTCTTATTTTGTTGCTTCTTTAATAATTTCTGCTGCTAGGACTTGAGTTGTGAACCAAACATTAAATATACTCCCTCTTCCCTGACTCTACTGTATATCTTTACTGTAATAACCGTAAAAGCATGGCAAGCACCTCTTGCAATTTAGAGGCAAAGTTACACAAAGATAAAAACTAAATTGAAAACTAGATGTTTCTCATTCAGCTCTCACATATCTGATTTTAAATCATCTGGGATGAGCTTAGCAGTCACAAAAATGCAATATGAATAACTTTATTTAACACTTTACCCAGATGTTGCAGTTTGTAAACCATTTCTAAACCCTTGTTAAACATCCAGTGTTGTATTTCCATCTGTTTCCCCATTTAAATCTACTGCATCTGTCACCTGCTATACATAGACACCAAGGTTATTGGAAATTTAAGTGTACAGAATACCAAACAGAGGGATCAGATTTTTCCAGCCTCTGTTTTTATTTAACACTTAGTCCTGGATAGCTTCTGTACATTTAAGTACATTCCATTCAAGATGTCTCCTCGTTTCAGCTGTGGACATTTTTGTCTCGACTTAATTTTAAGGCTCTATTTTTGTTGTGGAGGTTTTGTATTTGTCTTTTTTTTGGTACAGGAAGAGTATACTAGGTGGGTTTTTTTGTTTCTCAGTCCTAAAATGCGCGTATGTGTGAGAGCGGGTGTTTTGGGAGCTCGTAAATATTTCATGGAGCCAAAGCCACTGTAAATTCTAGCCAACAAAAGAGGGGGCCAGAGCAGCTGCTCGCATGCTTCCCTCACAGGGAACTTTTTGGGCCACACTTCCATATAAACACACACACACACAAGCACTCTGTCTTTTTTCACAAACCAGAAATGCTTACACGAGCGCACACAGGAATACGTAACACAACGTCAAGGTGGACTCTGATGGAGACAAACCAGCCGCATCTTGTCACAGTGTTATGGAAACACAGTGATCTCATAGATAAACATTTATGGGTTGCAGTTAAAGGCCTAAAACCTTTCAGTCACCTCTGTTCAGGTATATGCTCACATGTCAGACCACAACAAAAGACAGATAAAAAAAATGCCTGGTGCAGCAAAGGAAGAAATTTCTGGAGGTCTGGTTTTCTGTAACTCAGCAGTAGGCAATTTTACAAGATCTCACTGTTTTCAGCATTTACACTGACAGAAGCTAGAACTCGTTTGCACACATCACCTGAGTATTTTTCAGTAAACGTTATCTGTGATTGTGAAGCGTTTCTTTCACAGCGTCTTCATTTTGCATTATTTTAGTAAAAATGACCTCCTTCCTTCATTACGTCAACCATCTTTTCCATGTTCTGTACATCCCTCCTCACAAACAGCCATCTGTTTTTTCATCCCTCCATCTTCGCTCTGCCTCAACCTCTGTGCAATATTTTCCCCCTTCTCTCCTCTATGGTTTCCACATGGCTGTGGTGTCTTCAGTTTAAACGGCCCCGCACATGTGAGTTTGTTTGACCTGGAAATCGCTTAAATGGTGTGAAAGGACTCCAGCCGAGCTTCGCCCGGTTCATTACAGCTCCACCTGTCAGAACATCTTGAAGGCAGATCTAGAGAAAAGATCAGCATTTCAGTAAAATACAGATTTCAATTAAACTGAATCAGATGGCAAGAGTTATTAAGGCAGAATTGCTGCTCTGTATTTTGAACTATAATCCTTTTTTTTTTTATTTAAAACATTTGAATATTTTTTTATTATCTTGCAGGACAGCGGCAGACTCACTGGAGCAATCTCACTCTTTGCTGCAGCAAATTGAAGAGAAGTTGTCTCAGTTTTCCAAAGTTTAGCAGCTTCCATTATAAAACAAACATACATTTTATAATGGATATACATGCAGATATGCTTCAGATTAGTGCTATGCAATTGATTTGGTTCTTATTTTAGTTTCAGTTTGGGGTCAAATCTAACACAAAAAGTATATATCCCAAAACAAATAGTTACAAAAAGTATTTTGTTTAATTTTATTTGCAAGTATATGCCTATGTTTACCATTAGATGTAATAATGCAGTGTTTTACAAATTTGACATAATAGAAATTTGAGCATCGACCAAATTGTTAAGATTTCTTAGATTGCTGTTTTTCATTTTTATGTTGTGAGGTAAGTTGTAAAATTTACTTTTTACAAGGTTTAAGAAGATTAAGGGTTTCATTAGTTTTTTTATAGCCTGTTATTTTTCCATTTTATAGATGTGATGAACTGAAGTTATCATACCTTCCCATAAAAAGAGATTAGTACAATTAGCACAAACAGCGGTTCATTAGATTGCACGGCTTCCTCTTTATGGCCATAGTAGGTCAAAAAGAAGAGCGACAGAGAGAGAGAGAGAGAAAAGAAAAAAAATGTCTTATTTAAAAATTGCAAGAGGTAAACATAAGATCTTGAACTGCACTCAGTTCTGTTATAGTTTGTTCAAACTTTGAGCGATTGACAGAGTAATGCAAAACTCTTATATTCATAATGGAATAAAAACTAACAGCTATGTTAGAACTGTTTTAGTACTTTGAGACATGAGTAATATCAGGATAGATTAAAGTTTACAGTATAATATCCTTTTACAAATATTGCTGCTTAAAAGTATTGAGTCATCGCTCATGTTTTTATGCTCTGCTTCCAAGGATTGTGATCAGTAATTCAAAGTTTCCTTTAGTGAAGTTTAATGTCCTTATTAAATTCTGACTACAGAAAGCCTACCATCTCTTTAAATTTGTCTTTTTGTTTAATAAATTTTATTGTAAAGGACATATTTCTTCAGGGATGAGTCATGTCTCAGAAACATTGTAATGCAAGGTCCTTAGATGCTAGAAAGGTTTAGTTTGAGGTGATTTTCTTATTCTAGTCTATAAAAACCCAACATAACATTGTACTTTTTAACCAACAAAGCCACAAAAGGTCATTGCTAAAGAAGCTGTGCTCAGAGTACTGTGTTCCTGGAAGGTTCAGTGGAAGAAGGAGTGTGTCAGAAACGGTTTCAAAACAAACAGTTACACCCTAGGGCCCACTCAACAGTTTTGGGGAGGTCCATAAGATGTGGCATTTTAACTGGAGTCGGAGCTTGAAGAGTGACCACAAACTGGATGGATCCAGCTGCAACTTTCCCATTTCTTGTGTTAAACCACTTCTAAACCAGACACAAGGTAAGAAGTGCTTTACATGAGATAATGAGAAAAAGAACTGGACGGTTAAATGAAAGTCAGTGTTGCTTTTCATTTAAAAAGAGATCCCACAGTCTGGAGGAAAAGTGGAGTGAAACAGAATTCCAAGTGTCTTATGGTTGAGCGGGACATTTCCACGGTCTGTGATGATTTGGGGAACCGTGTCATTTGGTGGAGTTTTCCTCTTAGTCACAATTAACAGAATCTGCATTTTCCTAAAATGACGGCAATGTTTAACTGGCATGACACTTTTGGAGACAATGGTAAATGCTCTTCATTCGCATAAGCCCTTCAGCCTTGTTGATTGTACTTTCAAAATCAGACTGATGGAGGTATTCCACATTTTGTGGAATACCTAATACCAGCAAGATCCTCGTTGCTGCATCTTAGTCATTGTTCACCGCGTGGCTTCAGTTGTAATTAATTAAGACATGATGCTTGTTTGGTTTGAGAGCATGAAAGCTGTGACTCTTCTTTCGAGTTTAGGAGTCAGCCAGTGGGTCATCCTTGCCTCCAAGCACTCGAAGTTCCTGCTGCTGTTGGCAGAACTCTGCAACATTCACAGTGCACTGAAACTTTCTGAATGACTTCAAAACTGGTTATTAATATGGAGAATTCAATTGAAAAAATAAATCATGAATATATTTTGCACAAAAAAATATCAATGCATTTCATAACGAAGCTTCTCAGAATCAGTATTTATTCATATTTTAATTTATTCTTTAAAGCATGTGTCAAACTCGAGACGCAGCGGCCAAATCTGCCTCATCATAACTATTTATGTGGCTCTCTACACTCTAGACCTTCAAGATAATAGTTGTTTGCTTAAATATTAGTTTATCAATCAAAACAGATCAGTTTTTATTTATATTGTGCCAAATTATATTAATGTACAATTATACATTATATTAATTACTCCTACTTTATAAACTGTGAAGATTTTTGTATTGAGTTTACCATATTTTTAGATAGGTCTTTCAAATATTTCACATTATTTTGCAGTGTCTTCTCGGCTTTTAGAGCCACCAGTCAGTGCAAAACACATTTAGATGCTCTCACATTTGGCCCAGTCCAAGTATCTGCCTGCAGGTGCCAAACACTGTTGTCACACACAGGGTGTTCCCATAAATTTAACTTTATGCTCAATCTCCGCTCACCAAAATGAACACCTGGGAAATGCTTTGCGAATAAATACTCGAGAATAAACACCCGCAGAGCATGTCAGTGCGTGCGCCGGCATATGTTTTTATGCTTTTCAAAATACCTTTTACTCAGACACATGTATATTAGATTTGAATTATGGCTTTCAGCATCTGGTTGTAAAATGTGTGACCAAGCAACAATATTCCTAAGCTGCCGGAGTTGCACAAAAGCTGGTGAATTTTACAAAAGACTGTTGGATGGAGGAGAATGTGGATGGTCGAGATGGACTGTTAAAAAAAATATCCATCCATCACTCATCCATCTGTTCATCCACCGACCAATTTATGCGTCCATCCATCTGTCCATTCCTGTTCCCTCCATCCATGTTTGATGTTTCTTCTATATATATATATATATATATTTGTTTTTTCTATATTGCATAAATATCAGTCCATCTGTCCCACTCAGGTGTCTTTTGCCCTCACAACATGCAGAACTCGCCACAGACATCACCTGCAGCCAGAAACAGAAAATATTACATTAGGAGTGTAATTGTCCAGAGTGCACGTTCTATAACAAGTCTGCATAGAAATGGACAAAATAAATGCTTTTTTTTTAAACTTTAAAATAAAATCAATTTTCAGTTAAAGATTTTTTTTTTTTCTCAGACTGATTAAGAGTAACTGGGGCGGAGCTAAAAAGTCCAGGACCATAGATTGTACACCTTTGATCTACTCACGTACACATCTCTGTTTACCTTTTTCAAAGAGACGTCTATTAAATTTTACTTTTATTTTCATTTGTTTAATTTTTTTTATGATATGCCGGATTTGCATTTTTATAAAAATGCCAATCCCGCTTTGTAGCATATCGATTTAATGTCATTAGTTCTCGCCTTCTGGCATCACAACGTTATACCAACAACCCAGTCGACGGTTTTTAATCCACCGTTATCCCCTGCTTCATTTAATGTGAAAAATAAAACGGATTAAATGAAAACTGTGAACAAGCATCATGTCTGCTTTTGATTTTTGCCAAAGCCATGTTGTTGTTCTGTGATAAGTCCCAGGCTTTGTTTTGATTTTTACGAAAGTCTAAATCAATGCAGCATGCTTTGAAAAATTCCCAGCAGTTACATGGATATGTGGCCTCAGTGGTGAATGGGCATAATAAACATACAGAGGCTGGTCGGTTCTTTCAGGAACAACACTCCCCTCACTTTCATTATGCAATGACTGAGAAGATCAAGAGGAGGAGTACAGGAAATCAAGAGGGTGCGAACGAGTGAAGATGGATTTGTCTCCTGAAACCTGGAGGATGGTGTGATTTTCTTTGCCTCTCGCTTTATAAATGCCACATTTTAACTAGAGCCACACTGTCTCCGAATGGGGAAGAAATGTGTGAATGAGCAAATGCACAGTGGGGTGTCTGTGTGTGTGTGGCGCCTCAGTCAATATAAACCTGTCTGACTGGCAGCTGTCTCATGGCACCAGCTTTGTGAATCCACATCAGTTGTAGCTGACATCGTATAGTACGCAGATGTCCTCCGTCTGTGATGTTTATGTCAGTAAAATGGCTGTTTCTGGTTTTCTGTAAGCAACTCCTGTCTGAATGAAGAGAGAACCTCATGAATAAAACAGAATAAAACGTCATCCAGGTCGCACCGTGGAGGTCCAGAAGTAGCACAGTACAATACAGAAACCGGCAAGAGCAAAAGCCTTAGATAATTTGCTCAGTGTTTCAATAACAGAATAAAAATAGAAACAAAAATGTCTAATGAAACTGATTTGGAATTTATCATTTTGAATAAAAATAGAATTATTTCACCAAGTATTTTATTATTTTTAATTCGTAATGAAATCATGATACCATCATATTATTATTTTTACTTATGCCTAATGTATTACAGTGTCATTATTTTCAAATATTTGAATTGTGTAACATTGTCAGTTTTATGTAATGCTTCCTAAATTAGCCATGTCCCCCTTGGAACAGTTTTTTTAGTCTTAATGAGACATTGACTGGTTAAATAAATGACAATAATGGCATATTTAACTAACTTTAAATTATTCAGTTTGTTTCTGTACAGTCGTCATTTAAATAAGAAATGCATAACTTATAATCTAAGTTATTTCATTATTTTTGTCACTTTTGTCACGCAGTAAGCATATGGAGATAAAATGGAGATAAACAAATGCCTCCTTAAATGGAGCATTTTAACTTAAATGTATTAATTTCAAAGTTCTGTTTTTTTTGTGTGTTGACAAATCTTATAAAGCTGAAAAATTATTTCTTGGAAATAACTTTTTTGCTTTTTGTTTTTCTTGCTTAACCCTTAGACATCCCAGGATGCACATCAAAACAGGCCTGGTGGATGCTCACCTCTACTGTCTGAAAAAAGCAGTTGTTGACTTTCTCACAGAAAACAAGTAAGTATTGTACTTGTGACGATTTTTAAAGATGAAGAAAAACTTTCTCACCCTGTGTTCCCCATGCAGAGGTCATTTACTGACATGCATGTGCTCATGTAGGTACATGCATATACTCACACAGCCACATCAGCTTGAACCCTCAATCACTTCCTAATCTGTTTCAACTGTTAAACGCGGTTACATGGCGTGGAAGGCTTTGAAAGCGTCTGTGAGTGGGGTATTCTAGCTAGGTGTTAATTTGTTTTACTATGTGCCACTGAGACAGGCTGTTAGGCCTTTAGCCTCCGGAGTAAAGCAGTGTGACACTGGCCTTCTGTTGCAGCCTGGAGTTTATATTCACCAGATGGAGGATCTACCCGATATCAACATGTCGTAAATTTAGATGGTTTGTGGAAAATGATGAAGCTCACTTGGTTTACGAAGAAAAACGTGCCGTGTATTAAAGTGATGCATAGATAAAACCCAATAATTGTGGTCCTGCTTTTGTATCTTACAATAGAGACAAATGGCAAATGTTCAACTCTTAGAGTACAGGTCAAAAGTTTACATACAGCCATCAGATTAAAGAATGACATGTTAATGTTTGGCTTTTAATGACACATTTCAACAGAATTTATAAGGGTAGAATGAAGATGGTGTATTTAACTTCATTGAGTTGAAAACAAGAATTATGTGCATAATTTAGAAGTTATTGTGGATTTTCTCTTATCCAATCTAATCTCTAATCTGTTGGCTTTTCCAAAGTCTTAATGTTACTCTGTTTTATTCATTCAAAAGTCTGTTGTTTTCTGGAATTAGTGTCATATTGGTAAATGTAACTCTGTCCAAGTTCCTAGACTCTAGCTGTTGTTTTAAGGTGAAATTGAAACATTTGAAATTACTTAATGTTACTCAAATAGTGAAATATACACTCAGGATGACTCACCATGCTTTACTTTTGTTTTGTTTGAATGTCATGATAATCACTGCTTTATTAGCAAATAATAGAAAATTTAGACATATGTTAATAAAACAATTATAAAAAACAACAAGCCTGCTTAATTATGCCATGAATAGATAGATTCAATATGTCCAAACTTGTACATTGAAGATCTTCATACTGCCTAAAATATTAGAGAACAGTACTGATTACTTCTTACTGGCATATTATCTGTATATATTTCTGCAAACTGCTACATTAAAAGCATAAAACTCCTTTCATTGAAATCTGATATTGTCAAGTTAGTTTTTCCCCATTTTAAAATATTTCCTATTCAGTAACTTCAAACAAATCCCATTTCATCCTTGCTCATCTTGATAATATTTTGAATTAAAGAGATGTAGATATAAATCTTACATCAATCATTGCATCACGAATGCCCCCTCGCCCACTACCATATATCGTCTCTCTTGTTAGATGACTCATTCCTTTCTCCGGCTTCTTTCTTGGACTCTCTTTTCAGCCGCTCCTCTCGGACTCTCCTCCTTCCTCCTGCGTGTTCTCTGTCCCTTGCTCGAGGACAGAAATAGACAAAGTAACTGTTGTTTTTCTCCTGTCATTCAAATGGAAATTCTAATCTCCCTTTAAAAGAAAGAAGGTGGAGGGGGCCTGGGGTTGTGAGTTGGTGGAGAGGAACACTGAAGCAAAGTCCAGAGATGAGCAAACAGATGAAAATGATCTGAAGTGAGAAATGTCAAAAGGAAAAGAGTTTCATCCTTGATTTTGGTTTAAAAGTAGTAATAGCAACTTATAAGGCTTGTTGTTTCACACAGAGATTGCTATTAAATAATGAAGATCTACACACACTGTTATTGTGGTTTGATTTAATGCTGGCTTTAGAGTTTTGACTATATAAAATAGTCCATTAATACTTTCCCTGTGCCTGCTTTAGCTCAATTTTTTATAGGATATGAAAATGTCTCTGCTTTGTTTCATAAATTCATATTAAATGAACAATTTTTTTCTTTCTTAGGTCCATTTCATCAATCCGAGGAGAGTTGATACCATACTTGGTGCGCAAACAATTTTCCAAAACCACTAACAGCCAGAAGGTGAAAGAAGATTTGGAGGATCAGACCCAGAAAAAGAGTGACTCCTCTACAAACCATGGTTGGTGATTTCACTGGGATACCATACCACAAATCAGAATTAGATCAGAATAACATTTAACAGCCTCTGTGTCATAGCCGATTAAAAAAAAAATAAAAAATCTCACGAACGAACCAAAGGAGTTGAGTTTTATTTTTTTCCCCTGGCTCCTCTTAGAGCTGCTCATCTCGTCGCGGGACGAACCTCTGCTCCAGCTGGCCCAGGAGCGGTCCTGTTGGAATGACCACCGCGGTGACATGAGTGAGGCCTACCACGGAGGAAAGCTCCGCTGCTATGTTCACATTATGGAGCAGGGTCTGTGCTACCGCGTTAACACTCTGGCTGCTTACATAGAGGCAAACAGGCAGGTGAGTCAAGAGAGTTGGCCTGCTCATCTGGTATCCACATTCCTATATCTACTATGTTTGATACATTTCACTGACCACTGACTTGGTGGCAAATTTTCCCCCTCTCTCCCGTCTATGTAGTTTTGACATTCCAATACCAATTTTATCTGATTCTGATTTCTATTTTAAGAACGTTAAGAAGATAGAAGAGTAGCATTTAAAACATTTGAAATACTTTGAGCAGCCATTAGTTGTTTAAATTAGGAGCTGAGGCAATATTGAGCTATTGTGATAGAAGAGTAACCACAACATACCACAACAATATAATTAGGGAGGTGACATTGTAAGTTGACTTCAGGATTTTCTATTACCAGTTAGCACTGCTAACTAGCGTCGATGAAACAGTAACCCCAGAAGATACTTTTCTTAGAAAACAGCATTTTTCAAGCAATGGAAAAATTTACTGTGGACATGCCATAGAAAATACATTTTCATTTTAAACTGCTTCCAATACAAATGTTCCTCTGCTTTTTTAACACCTTGCTGATAGTGAATTTGAAAATATTTATTCTTCTGACAGTGACAGTATCCGCACTGAAGAGAGTTGCTGTTACAGTGACCTGGTAGCACTTTTGTTTCCTGTCACATTTCAGGCCAGATCAAGTTAACGGTGTCTGATTAGAGTCACCAGTCTTTTTTTTTTTATTTACCATTAGATCTTGTTGAACTTTGGGATTTGGTTTCTAGATGTTTTCTACTATTTTATGTTTTGTCTCATATTGGTGTTTTTTTTTCTTATAATTAGGCCCCAAAGCTTTTTGAGGAGCCACCAGTTCACCCATCTGCTGTCATTTCTGAGAGATGTCAGGTAAATGTTATGCTCCTGTTACCAAATTTTTGTTGTTTGAGTCCAATTTATGCTTCATATCAATATCTGTATTGTGTTTTAGTAGGTGTGGTTAAGAATAGATTAACTGTCTGAACTCTTCCTGCAGGTGGGGTCAGACAGCATCATTGGGGAACGGTGCCAGATAGCAGAAAAGACTTCCATAAAAAGATCAACTATTGGAATATCCAGCAACGTGAAAGAGAGAGTCAAAGTCACCAACTCCATTATTATGCATTCGGTCACCATAGAGGAAGGGTGAGAAAACACACAATCCTTTCCACTGGTTCTTTCATCCATCCATGTAGTCATTATTTTTGAAGAATCCAGGTGCCACAGCCTGATCACAGTAGATTTGTAGTGGATTCAGACTAGAAAGACTGTACAAACTCTATTTAAACTTGTTTAGAATTATTTATTAATTATCTTACACTATATAATATTATGTCTAATTTCTCAATCATTGCACATTTTTTCAGTCTGTTTTGCTACAAGTTGTGTTTGAGTATTTTGCAGATGCTAAAGTGCATAGTGACCAAATTTTAAAAATGATTATAAAATTATTTATTTTTGTCATAATTTAAAGTAAACTGGATATACATGAACTTAAATGTTTATAAATATATCCATGATTCTATCAAAATGTCAATAAATCCATAATCAAGGCTCATGATAGATTTAATTGTAGTCGTCATCACAGATTGATTCTAGATTTGAAATGCTACTAGGAAACAGGCTGTGAAAGGATATCTAGTAATCACATTGTTTGGACATTTTTTGTGCGGTCCTTCAGTAGTCTGTGTGGGGTCCAAAACTATTTATATATGTATATATGCGTGATATGTGCAACATATGAAATATAATTAGATTTTTTGGGCCGATTCCATGGCAACATCGGTTCTGACCGTCTGCTATGGAGCAGCTGTAGCCAGAATGTAACTTACCACCATCAGTGTGTGTATGAATGTAGTGTGAAATGCTTTGGAGTTTCCTGAAGCACTATTTACTATTCTCACCATAATCTCAAGAGAAAAAATCATTTTCAGATTTTTAGTTTTTTCATAGCAAATCTAAAATCGTATTGTGTTTCTGTATGTGCATAGAAGCTTTGATACTCTGTGTAGAAATAGAAGAATGTGAAAACATCACTCAGTTTAAAAAATGGTTTAAATATATTTCACTAATACATTACAAGATTGTAAAATGGGCTAACTTCCATCATAAGTCTATTTTTAAAAAAAAATTGTTTGACTGGAGCAGGGTTAGCCCCACCCACCAACTCTCTTGGTTAAACCTTTGCAGATAATATAAGTTCCTCGTGCTTCCTACTTTTTCCAGACATTAACTTCTTAAAAAGCATTAACTTTATTATGTAAATTCAAAGGACTTCAAAGCAAGACTAATGCTTCATGACAAGCAACATTTTTAAACCTCAAAAAGTAATCTCAGCTTTGGAAATTATAAGATGGAAGTGCCGATGTACAGAGAGCAACAGTAGCTACAGTAGAATTAGCATGTAGATTGATCTGTTCAGTCTCTTAGCCAGGAATTTTTTTTTTTTTGGGAAGGAAAACTCAACTTGGCCTCTATTCCAGATTTTAATGCACTCATTCACAAGGTCTTTCCTTTTATCTCGATTTCTTACTCCTCCTCCCTTTCTTTTCATCGCGGCCCCAACGCCATCTCCCTTCTCTTTCTGTCTCCAACCATCCCTCCTTAAGCTCTTTCAGGGAGCCCGGCCAGCCAGCGCGGGGACCCTCATCACGCCCGTGTAGGTGCACGCACAAGGCCATAAAAGAATGAGAGACAGGAGAAGGGAAGAAAGGAGCGAAGGGGAAAGCAAGCTAGCACGCAAGAAAGAAAATTGCAATTCTTTCTTTTATTGCTTTGAGGACATAAGAAGGACGGAGAAAGAGGGAGAGAAAGAGCCAGTATGAGGGGATTAGCAGACCCCAGCCATGTCGCTGAAACCCCTTGCATTTCTGATTTCTTTGTTTGGAGCTGACCAGAGCTTGTTGACAAAGCACTGCGTGTTTGGCACGGGGGGATAGTAAGGGTCAACTTTATAGGATGGGGGCACAGGAGGTGGGGGTTGATGTGTGTACGTGTTTGCATGCATGTGTGTGTGTGTTTGTGTAATAGGGAGGGAGGATATGGGGGTCATGACAAGGAGGAGCCCTGGTGTTAGTAATTAGTGGTGTTTCAGCTCTGAAGCTTCTTTGGTGGTCTCCCCTTCTCTGTAATGTTACAAAACTCTGAATGTTGTAATCTCCCATCACCAACTACCACCGCTACCTCCTAGGTAGTCCCTTATGCGCACACACACCAACACACGCACGCACTCACACACACAAACATTTCCCCTGTTCCCATCCTGGTCTAACCACCTGAATAAAATGGGCCAATACAAACCTGTCTGTGTGTGAGGTATGGGCAGCCAAGTGTGTGTGCGTCACTGCCCGGGCGAGACCCACGTGTGTTCTCCACTTGGCTCCCATGGCCTCTGAAACACACACACATACACACCTTCTGTATCTCACACGCTTGCACATACACGCCCTTTATGGTTAGCCGGGCGCTGGACACACAGGCACCGTCTGTGTGTCGCTCCAAGAATTTTATGGTGATGGTTTGGCTGAATGAGAGCACGCACGGCGGGTTGGCACGGCCAGCTCAGGTGGAACTGCAGCACAAGATCTTTAACACGGCCAAACACACTCGCTCTCACACAGCATACGCCGCTGTTGTCACAGCAGCCGACATTAATGCTAATGTCATGTCATTAAGCCCAGTTGATTTGATATTTCAGAGTTTTCATAGCAGGTGTGGAGATGCTTGACGACGAGGAAAAACTCTGAGGTCTGTCCGCTCGGTTCGCCCTGCAGCTGTGGGAGGAAAGCTGTGGATAAAGGCTCTCCGATGTTTGCAGAGAACATGCAGCCCAGTTGAAAAATATTTCAGCGCTAGTAGGACATTGACTCACTTCTTGCAGGTGCTACGTAATTTATAAGCGGATTTAGCTTTATAACTCTCAAGCTACTTCTTACAGGGTTCCTATTCAATCTTGAAAAGTCTGGAAAAATATGAAATTTGATTTTTATCACTTCCCACATCTGTGTAAGAATGGAGGGGAAAAAATGGAGTATGGGAAATCACTTGATTTTCAAACTGCTTTCACTGTTATGTGATCTGAAATATAAATCTGAATCACTTAAAGGCTTTTATATGCAAATGTTGTTCTTTATCTTTCTTTGCCATATCGTGCCTTAAACTTTCATCAATCTCTTTGACCATTTTTGTTGTAAGTGACTGACTGACTGACTGACAGAGTTGTGACATATTTAGATAACAAAAACTGAACAGGAGAAATATTTCAAACCTAGAAACTTGGAAATTTAAGCTCGGAAAAGTAGGAATTTCTGGTGGAAATATCTGAAAAAGGAGGAATTCTTTAAATCTTTAAAGATGTTTTTCGCCACACTTAGAGACAATGTATTACGCAGTATACTAACTCGGCTGTGACCAATCACAACCAAAAGTCTTCATCTATGTTTTTTTTTCTTCCCACCCAATCACTTTAACATCTGTTTCCACTTCTCTACCTTCCTACCTGAAGCAGTTCTCATCTGTTGATGTTCGCTGTCCACTGTGCCTAGATGGGCACCTCTAAACACTGAAATTTATTCATATATGAATCCAGCAACCGTCCAATTAATAAAATGTCTGTGTTTGATTTCCAGATGCAATATCCAAGGCAGCGTAATCTGCAGTAATGCGATCATTGGCAGGGGAGCCGACCTCAAATATTGTTTGGTTGGAAATGGACAACGAATTGAACCAGAAGGTGAGACGCAACAACATGAACACACCCAAAGTTAAAAAAACAGGCTCTGAATAGGTTCTTTCTTATTCCATTTCTTACTTACCCTGTTGTTTTAGGCTTGTTTTCAAATTCTTTATTTAGCAGCATATTATTACGCCCTGTATCAAAAGGCACTTTTGTGACAAGTAATAGTGATGAAGCAGTTTCCACTGGATTCTCTTCACTGAGTGTGATATATTGAATTAGAACAAGCCAACATTTTAGTTGTGGAACATCAAGAGCTCCTCCTAGCATTTTGGCAAAATAAGTAGTATTTTTTTTATTTTGTAACATGTCTTTCACAGTAAAAAAAAACAATATTTTTCCACTTTGTTGTTGCAGTTGTCATGAGATCCAAGAGTGGGTGGAAATTAGAGATGTGCCCATCTGGTTGATCAGTTAATCTTGATCAGTTAATTTCTGTAAATGTAAAAAAAAATCTAAATTAAAATGTATTTGACCTTCCAATATACTCTTTCCCTAAATACTGCCTTTTTGCTAGCGCCCTGTGCGTCCCTCTGGCTGACTCAGATAAGGTGTTAATGTGTGTGTGTGGCATCCATTTATATGTGCCAAGTATTAGAGCCAGCAAGGAAAGTCTCTTCTTTCTTAAAGTCCGATTTGTCAAAGATTTTTTTATTTTTTTATTTCCTTAATCCCCTTGTCCCCAGAGTTAGCGCTGTGTGTGTGCGTGTTTGTGTTTCTCTATATGTGCGTGCGTGTGTGTGTGCGTTACATTGATGGAGAGGTTAGAGAGCACGGCCAGAACAGGACCACCCGGAATTCAACAGCAGCAGCCTGCAGCCACACACACACACGCACGTACACACTTTTAACTCATGAACACGTTAGAAAGAGTGAACAAGCTATGGGCTACAAGACTAAGAAGCCTAATTGAGTGAACAACAGGGTGCTCTGAGCAGCAACAGTTTGAATTTGAGCTAAAATCTCCCTGAAATGAAACAGTTGAGACTGCTTTGAAACAAACAGCGTGATTGCTCTGCAGCAAAGTTTATCTCACTTCAGCTTTTTTTTTCTGTTTTGTTTTTGTGTAAATGGTTTTGACATTTACTCCGAAAGTTCAGTCACGGAAAAATCTATATTTTTCTTATAAAAGTGCCTTTTGTTCTTGTTTATTTATTTATTTATTTTCAAAAACTCATCTACTGGCTATAATTTTGCTAGTATAGTCTTTCTTTCATTAAAGATTAATAGTTTATGGTGCTTTTTTATGTTGCTTTATGGTGAATATAAGCCTTCATAAGAAAGTGAAATTTATTCCAATAACTCCAAAACTGCAGGTGTTTTGTCAGCATACAAACATGATTTATAAAATTACGGATTTATTTGAATCCGTCGGTGCCTGTTTTAGTCGTCTTTGGTATCAGTTTCTAAAGATTCAGTCTCCCATTAGATTACTTTATATAAAAGTTAAAATAGCACATAAAGCTTTCGTCTCCTTTTCTCTGTATTGTTGTAATGTTTGAATAAAAGATAGGTCCTTGTTGCCAATCTAGCTGTCTGACCGCAGGCTGTTAAAGACATTATACACCCACCCTACTGCTGAAGCTGTTAGCAGCCAAAGACCACCATGACAGCCTGACACAGACACACACATACGTTGCATTCACAATCTCTTATCGGCTGTTGATTTTTCTTCTTTTTTTTTTTTTCAAAGCTGAATACCTCATCTCTTTGTGCTTTGATGCACATTTTTACCAACACCATAAAGAAGACAGAATCCCTTTCATGTCTTTTTCTCCTCAATTTAATATGGCGCAAATCTGTTTAAAATAAAGTCCCAACCATCAATATTCGGGTAGATGTAAAACAACCCAGCATCTTCTCTACTTCCCGTTCCTCCTTCAGCTGGAGAAATATGTAAACACAAACTATATTGGTCATTGGAGATTTCTCTGGCTCAAACAGCATATACTTTTCCTCTTTTACACTCCAGTCACTCCCCACCTTTCCTTCCCTTCCTTCTCCTGCAGTCCCATGCTCCATTTGTCCTCTCTTTTCACACAACAGTGGCTAAGCTCATTCTGAGCAAAAGATTCCTTCACACTAAAACCTGTCTGTGTGGATGGAACATTGCTCCCTGCCACCATTTGTTTTGGATCAGCACCGGTACTTGGTGGTGGAGGGGGCTGGAGGTCTAAAGCTGCCCAAGGAGGAATTGTGACTGCACTCCATGTGTTAGAGAAGTTGAAGGTTAAACGAGATCATCACATATTTTAGTGCAGCAGTTAAAGTTAAGATATTGGGAGTGAATAAAAGTTGTAAGATCTCACACAGTGGACTTTCTAGTTCTAATCCATTGTAAAGATTTCTCTTGATTTCATTGTTGTGTCAAAAATAAATTTATTGTGTTTGTTAGCATTGTAGTAGTCTGGGGCGAAAACAGCTTTGTGAGTAGAAATCATTGTATTTGGCAATGTTTGAATCACAGCCAATTATCACATTATGATGGTCTAAAGCTAATTTATGAACTAATCCTGGAACAAGAGGTCTGACATTTTTGTTGTTTGAATCTACAAATTACAGTACAGAAATCTGTCATCAATACTAATTATTCTGTTATTGGTGACCAAGCTTTCACCTTGGGTTCCCCAAACTTAGTTCACCACCAAATAACTGAAACAATCTAACTGCATGTAAAAAAATATATATATATTTATTTGATCTATTTTCTATATTTCAAAGTTATTTTAGGCATTTTCATTTTATTTCACCATTTTTTTCACCTAAAATCTTACTTAATATTTATGACTGATTTGTCAATTTTATTGACCAGCCTTTTGTGGTTTTTAATTGTGCTATGAGATAAATTGTACATTGATGTACTAAATGATTCTTTGGCTATCTGCAACTTGCATCAAAAAAATTGAGCTGTAAATATCTTCAAAGGCTTAGTTTCAGTCATTTGTTTGCAAGATGCTTGATCTTGTGCCATCTATTCATGCAGTAGTTTGATCTTGGAGGTTTAAGGAATGAGAGAAGGTACAAAACCTAACTGAAGTTTTTTATTCCTCATATTTTAGAGAGCACAGGGTTGCTCATGTTTAAAAGAAAAGAATGGACAAATCTAATAAAAAGCAGTGTAAGAAAGGCAATTTTAGAAATCAAAACAAACAAAGGAATAAGTAGCTGAAAATGAATGTGACGTACTGTTTTAAACTTATATATATATATATATATATAATTTATTACAAAATAACTTACATGGTGGTTGTAATAAGGATTTTTGAGAGTTGGAAAAATATTCCCAACAAAACGTCTTTCTCACTAAAGCACAGCAAAAATGTGAAATATTTATCATCTGCTTGGACTGAAACGTTTTCTGACTGTCTAGTTGAAAATAAATATGACTGACTCACAAATGGCTCAGAGTATAATGCATTGTCGCAGTGGTCATTTGTGGTGTGTTTACTCTCTCATTTCCCAGATAAAGCTCTATAAACATCATGATATATACTTATTTTTACCTTTCACCTGTAATCTTCTTTTCAGTTGAACGGACAAATGAGGTCATTGTTGGAACGGACCAACTGATGGAGATCTAGCTTCGTCGCAGAAAAGCCGAAACCTCGCCTGTTGACCTGAGAGCGGCAAACCTGATAGAGTGACTGATTCCAGCTGACTGTCCAATCAGAAGCCTGGAAGCTGCTGGACAGTCTGAGGATGTTTTTTTTTTTTTTTTTTTTTTTTTTTTTTTTTTTTTTTTACAAGAATAAAGACAAGTTGACTTGAGTACATGGATTTGTGTGTTGTTGTTTTTTGTTTTTTCACTCTCCTCTAACTCCACAAACAGGTAATGAGCAACATTAACTGGTGGATCTTGGCCATCCTATCAGCAATCCTAGCATTCATCAGATCATTTCTTTCTCCCCATAAGCAGCTCTCAATCACTCAGTTTACAGTGTTCCAGAGGGAGGAGCGTGTGCGCGCACACACATCATCGTGTCTGTGCGTTAAGGTGTTTACACACACACACTGTGCAGCTGTGAGCACCAGAGATGGGGAGAAAAAGGCAGTGGGAGGGGTGACCACAATGGTGTGTGTGTGTGTGGGAGGGGGTTAAGTTTATTTGTACACAAAAATGGTGTATGTGTCGGGCCTGGACCACCCAGCTTGATCGCGTATCAGTTAACACCGATGCCCCACCCTAACGCACACTCGCTAGCCCAGCGCAGGAGGAAACTGACTCACAGCTGATGCTTTTCTTTCTTTCTTTTCCTTCTTATTCTTGTCCTCTCTATCTCAAACTCTGTCTGTCGACAGATTTATTGCATTCCATTGGTGAAGTTTTTTTCCCCTAAATTAAAGATTAGAAGTTTCTTAGTCTTGTAGGAAGGAGATGAAAACAGGGATGTCAGTGTGTCTGATTTACTCTCCTCTATTTCCTATTGTGTCTGTGGCCTTGCTTGAGTCACTTAGTCTCTCTTCATGCCTGGAAGTAAGATGTATGAGCTACATTTTTCCTTGATTTAGACATAAGGATGTACTATGCAATGTTGATATTGTCAACAAGATACAGTTAATTATAACTAAAATATAATTAAACTTCTCTCTTGTTTTAATATTAAACTAAAACATATTTCAGTGGCTAATGATAAAAGGGAAAATATTTGGCTTAGTGTTGCAAGAAGTGTTTAACAAAGAATAATTTTAATAGATTTATTTTAAATTGTATATTTTGAAGCAACACAATAAACTCAGTCTCTCCTTCGCCTGTATCCTGATGCAACTTTGACAGCTGTGCATCAGTTTTCCTCTTTGCTATGGCATGATATTTGTCTCAACCTAAGGAACCCATAATCACTTTAAACTTTGCACAAAAAATGAAAACATCGTTAGATTAGTCTATTTTTTTTTTTTCATTACTAAAAAAAATTTCTTGGCAATTCAAAACATCCCAGTTCAGTATGTGGGCTGTACTCATAAAAATCTTCTCCTTGTTGCCAATACCAAACATCTTTTGGTGGATATAGTCTGATGCTGTGGGGCAGCTTCACTCACCCTGGAAAAAGAGGCTCATCATCATAAGTGGAGACAGTCTAATTTCAGAAAGAGACTAGGACCATCATATTACTGCTCACTTAGCAACCAAGCTCCGTCCCCCAGTTGGTCCAACTTCACCCCACAGAGTGGGGTTTTATTGGAAACTACCTTCTGAATTTCAGGATGGAGAGGATGGAATAGACAGCCTGCACTAAACATTAATGTAGGATCAGATGCTGATTGAACTTCACTAACACAACCACACTTACTTGCAACAAATTCATTAAGGAGTAGGGTGGTGTCCCACATCGGTGTGTGACCAGAACTTTACTTTGTGAATGTTTTCAGTTCTTCCTCTCACTATCTCTTTGTTTATTAAGTAAGTAAACTTTCAAATTGCTAATATGTTAATATGTCTTGTTTCCTCAAATTTCACTTATCCAATCCAATAAACAAAACCCAAATAAGAATCAGTAGAAGAATAAGCTGTCTTGCTTTGGCAGAGAGTTCTGGTTTCCAGCTCTGTTGTTCAGCCTAAAAATGTCAATGTCACATTTAGTTGTATAGCACAAAACTGAAATTGCATTAAGAGCTTCATAGTTTCAGGAAATCATAGTAAAACAGCACATAGAATAAAACTTTGATAAATAAGTTTTGGATTAAAGGAGAATAATGAGCTTATTCAGCAGTGTGAAATTGAATCAATATATTGCATTTTAGTTTATATTTCTAAAGACTCAAAGATAATCAAATAAACGCTCAAAATTCACATTTAATTCCACTGATTGTGATTCAGAACCAGTTGACTTTTATCAAATATGAGAGACTGTGACCTGAGTGACTTTGTGCTGGTAGAAAATATGTACTTGAGTCACAAAACCGTATTTCACTGCACTGGCAAAAGGTTGATTTTAGAAAAATCAACCATATATAAAAGTGTTTTAACCTTTGAAAGTACAGATTCACATGACTAATTTTCATACCCTAAAAATAGTTTGGAACAAAAGGCAAAAAAACATCAGAAGTACAACATGGTGTCAGAGCGAAACAACCAGTGCCTAACTTTGACAGAAAACTGAGCTTAATGTGGTTTTAGGTCTTACCACAGATTTATGTCCAAGTTGTATAAGTGACTAAAATCCCATAAATAAAACACTTAAGAGTTCAGTTCCTTTGGAAGACCACTCTGTAATTTCAGATTTTATGCATCCATTGATGTTCAAAAATTTCTTTTAGTAATTTTCTTTTTCAAGGCAACCTTTTTTTTTTTTTTTACGGCTAGAGTATTCGCTTTTTTTAACTTCACAGCTGTGCCACCAACTTTGCGTTGCCACTAATTCCCCTGCCAGGTTTTTTTCAAAACGGACATTGAAGTTGTCACTGCTTCTCATCTCCAAGAAACACCAAATGTATCTGCGAAAGAAAACATTTCCTACCTGAGCTTTAAATTCACAAAAACGACAGTCGGGATTCACTTTATCTCAGCTGGATTTACTTTTTCTTTTCAAGCAATGAACCTCTCTGACCTCTCTTTTTGACCACATGATGAGAACTACACAGTTGGGTGTGTTTGGGTAGAAATTTGTATATTTGTACAAAAACCACAAAGTCCTTTCTGTACAACTCCATCAGGGCTGAACCTGTTTCTGTGATCGCTTTTAATCTGCTTAGCAGACACTTGTAAGATGATGAAACCATGCTGATACATGGAGGCAAATACAAATCTCCATGTTTTGCTAGATTCATTTACAAAACCTCAAAATAGATCAGGTTTCCAGCAGAGCCAGCTTCTTTTGCTTTGTTGAATATGGACTTTTTAAAAAAAAAAAAAATTATCAATTTCAAACTAAATCTTGTAGTACTGAGAGAATAAATAAGTAAAACAAAATATTTTGTCACACTGATTGTTCTTGGCAACAACTGAAGTTGTACTTTTAATGTTGGCATCCACAAAATAAACACATGACTTGACTTGCTTAAGTGCATTTTCTGGTTTTTGTCAGAAAACCAGAAAATGTCTTTTTTCTGAGACCAAGACTCCTCATGTCTTGGTCTCTGACGTTTCATATGCCCATGCATGAAATCCAGTCTACGTGATTTCCTGTAAGTGTGGCTCACAACAATTTGCTTTATTGTTGTGAGCTAAACAACAATATTTTGTGGGAGGTGATAGAAACTGAAGTATGGGAAAATGGAAAACTTACAACATAAGAAATTTCAGATTTAAATGCAAATCCAGTTGCTGACACTTTTTGGTAAGCTGAACGGGGAACTGAGTTTTATTATCTTCATTGAAACTACATGTTTTAAAACAAAATGCCACCCACTGGTTTGACTGTACTTTAATGGAGCAGCTCATTTCCTACAGTTGGTTTGCTGCAGAGACCTTTTAAGATTCATTTTAGTCTAACGAGACAAGTCAGGGTTGGTGTTGGAATGCAAGAGTCAACAATCTACTTTATTGTCAATTAGCACAACCTCAAAGACACAACTAAGCAGAACTAAATTACGTTACACAAGTCCACATACGAACATATAACAAAAAAACTTAAGTCCAGTTTAAAAAGAAGCAGGCATAATAAATGAACAAATATAAAATAAATTGTAGGTATTATGAAACAGCACAGATGTTAGAGCTTTTCAGGGTGTCTGGTCAGAGACGCAGACAAGAAGGAATAAAATTAGGTAAACTACAAAGGAGTTACTTTGAAAAATACAAGTCACTATATACGAAAGCCCGTCGAAACAAATCACATTACTGTAAATTCTGTTGGGTAAAATTTGCTCCCAGAAGAAATGCAGATAAGAACATCCAGCTTGTTGATTTGTAGTTTTAAAAGAACAGTTTATACGAGGCTGTAAAAATATATTACATTTTGTTAAAGGGCTTTGAAGATTCAGCTTTAATAATAATTATAATAATGAATATAATTTATGAGTGCATTTTCTGACACTACAACATTACAACACACAAAAACATAGGTCAACAAAAATTTGCATAATGGACTTTTTACTATACAACTGTGTCATGAAAGATTTGTGAGAAGAACAGAATAGAGTTTTATATATATATTGGATCAAGAGGCAGTAAAAAAACAGTTGGGTGCAGAATATGAGCTATTATGGTATTATATTCCTCTTGGCAGTGATTGATTTTAAACTCAGCCATTAAAGGATATGAGTTTAAATATTAAAACTGAAATATTCTGAACAAACGTTCCTTCACTGACGAAGGAAAAGAACTAGACATTAGGAAGTCGTTAAAGCGACTCCTCATGTCTTGGTCTCTGACGTTTCATATGCCCATGCATGAAATCCAGTCTGCGTGATTTCCTGTAAGTGTGGAAATATAGAATAAAGAAGCTCAGTGCACGATGGACACGGTGGCCCGATGAAAGGAGACAAATGTGTGACACACAGACATCCACACAGACGCGCAGAGGTAGGGTGGAGTTTGAGGTCTGCTACAGGGTTGGGGGGGGGGTTATTGCCTGAGTAGATGGGTGGCTTCATTGCTTGAGGCTTGATTGTGGGTGAGCAAGAGACACGCTCACACAGAGCGAGCGATCAGGCCACCCAAGTGGTAGTCAGTCAGAAACCTGCGTGTGTTTGCTGCTGACCCCTACACATTAGCACAACACTTCCTCAATTTGTCTTCTGTGTTCTTGGACCACAAATGAATTTCCTCCCTCGTCTTTTTTTTTTTTTTTTTCCACGCATTACCTTTCAGGATGCTTACATCCTCCTTCACTGGCATCTCCACCAGACCCACCCCATCTCCAACCTAAACGTTTGAATGCATACACACACAGAGAGAGAGAGACGCTCTTTTGACAAACTTCACTTGCTTATGTTACTTGGCCTACAAAGAGAATGCATGAAGATAAAAAGCTCATTGAAATGCCACAGAAACCCTCACAAGCCAGATATTGCTGCCTGTCGCTGCAGAGCCCCCAGTTTGCTAATTAAGTCAGCCCTGAGCCTCTGTTTGATTGGAATCAAGCCTTTTGAAGTGAAATTGCAGTAAGTCGCAAAAGATTGACCCGCTTGACACCCACAAGGTTCTTATTTCTTTCTAATCTGATTAGCAGAAGTGTTGAGGCAGAACTCTGAAGGCACCGGTTGTTTTAAATCATCTGAAATGAGCCCCTTTTTTGTCTTCACCAACATCTCATTCAATCTTTCCCTCTATTTATAATCTCACATTGGTTACTGTCCTTTAAAATACCCATATTCTGTTTCAATTCAAACAGGTCTAAAATGTTAAACAAAATTCAGATTATTAAAGGCAGATAGATGGATAAATGGGTAGACGGATAGATGTGAAGCTCTGTGCTTTCTTTTAAAATCCACAGGTCCAAAGTTTGCATTACCACCTGCCAGTTGCGTCTGACAATACCTCGGTTACAACCGTCCCAAACAAAGACTTAAAGAAAGTGTGTTTCTCTGCTTCTTTCTGTGTTCTGTGTGTTTTGCCCTCAGAAAGGCAACCATTCATTACGATGACAAAGGGGTAAAGAAATGCATTATCATAATTAATCTTGTGTGAGACCGTGGGTGGCAGCTTCGATTCTGCTTCTGACTCTGAAGGAGAGTCTCAGTGCGGATTGCCTCCCTCTGCCGCTGAGCAGATTTTTTCTTTGGTCTTTAAATTTGGCCAACTATTTCACCTGACTCTTGTCTGTCTCACCGTTTCATATTTTGAAGGGCAACCTCATGAAATAAAGTAAATGGCAACTAAAATGCCTCTATTAAAGTTTGTTCGCTTCATGACTGGGTTTAGTGTGATAAATATATTGTACTTTATGTTTTCTTGTTGAAAAATAGAAGTGATGGAGGGAAAAAAACACACCAAAACAAAAAAAAAACCCTGATCTTTTCAAGAAACACAAAAAGTTACTTTTTTCAGTTTTTGTAATTGTATAAATGACTGGTTGGAACTTAAAAGTTGAGCATGTGCATATTATGAACACATACAGTACTGTTACTTCTCTCCTTTATTCCTTTTCCTCCAAAGTTTAGATACTTACACCGTGTTCCAAATTATTTTGCAAATTGGATTTAAGTGTCATAAAGATAATTTTTTTTTGTTGTGCTATTAAATTTATAGATGGTATTGTGTGTCAGGGCTCTTTGAATCACTATAATTAATTTCAGAGAGCTGGTTGATTAGTTTGTCTGGTGAGCTCAATTAAAGAAAATCTACTTAAGAAGGATGTTCCACATTATTAAGCAGGCCACAGGTTTCAAGCAATATGGGAAAGAGAAAGGATCTCT
>CAEFZY010026593.1:0-35608 GCA_903066815.1 Brachyrhaphis roseni
CCAGAGGCCTGGGAGCTTGAGGGTTCTGCGCAGTATCTTGGCTGTGCCTAGGACTGCACATTTCTGGACTGAGATGTCTGATGTTGTTTCTTTATTTTCAAAAAAATTTAATAAACAAAATAAAATAAAGAGTCTCTATTCAGCGTGGAATTCAAGTTTTGTTCTCTCAAAATATTTTAGACTAAACCAGAGACGATCAAATGCAGTGAAAAAATCCAGACTCAAGGAAACAATTAAACGGCCATATCACTTTGGTCCAGGACCTTCTGCCAGTGTTTTAGCCAAAAATTGGAAAAGCAGAGAACATTTGAAAACTGGATTTTAACTTTTAGGTACAATTAAGGAATTAGAGAAGCAGCATTCAGCTTCAATGCACCACAAATCTGCAACACTGCTGAAACACTGAGTACCTTTAAATCTAGACTGAAAACCCACCTGGTTAGAGTTGCCTTTGAAGCATAATAGATTAAGAATTTAACAATAGCACTTGATTAAATGCAATGTTTCGATTGTTGATTCCATGTTTTTTGTGTTTTATGATGTAAAGTACTTTGAAATGCCTTGTTGCTGAAATGTTTTATACAATTAAAATTTGATTGACATATTGATTCTCAACTGAGATGTTAAGGAAAAGTGAAGTTAAATGGTGCATTTGGAGGACATTTCATATATTAAACAAGTTCTTATTTACAATCCATTTAGAGACAAAGACCTTCCTTTATTAAAAACATTTAACAGCTTTGCTGAGTACATTGTAAAGGTCGTTTAATAGCAAAAACGTTTCTAGTTAAATAAAAAGTAGGCCCAATAAAATTTGAAGATCAATTATCTGAAAGAACTGCCTCAGCTACAGACTAGCTACACCATTAAAACAAAACATAGTGATTTTGTTTCCCCTTTCCATAATAATCACCCTTTATGCAACTATAAGTTGCAAATTATACCAACCTTTACAGATCTTGACATTGAGTAAATCAAAACTTGTCTGCTTTCCTATCAGATCTACTGACTTTGACAAACGACAAATAATTAAAGCAAATGCTACAACAGATGGCTTCCAATTGTTTTCTCCGCCTACAGAGTCAGGAAAGAAGACGTTTGGCAGGCTTTCTGCCGATGCTAAAACCTAACCCGCTCCTGAACGCCACTGAAACACCTCATCTGGACAAAAAAAACAAATCTCTTCATCTTCCTCATTCTCATTCACTGTGATGCTGATTTACAAGCAGCAGCTTAGGAAAGCATGCACAGCGCAGGACCCTTTAACTTATTACTGAACAAAGTATTTCCTCCTTTGTCATCTCCCACCAAACAAAGTATTTCAGACTTTGCCCAGTAAATCTCCTGTGCAACTTTCTGAAAAGTTGTTTCAGGAAAGGGGAATTAGTTTCGCAGGAGTTTTAAAGTTTTAAATTGGAGTGAAAGGGGCACAGATTATATTTTCACATTTACAAACAGCAACACCCTGGCCGTCTCTGTGCTCATCTCTGCAGCAAAGATATAGGACAGCAGGCTTCTGGTTGGCTGGCGAATTGGTTGGCTGAGTCCCCGCTGACAGGTTGTGATAGGTGTCATCTATCACCTATGAAAAGGCCTGAGGGCTCACCACACCAATCATGGCAGTGCCAGATGTTAGAACTGAGCTGCTGCTCACAAACACATGCATATATAGACACACACAAACATAAATCACACGGACAAACACGTGCACAAGCATGCTACTTGTCTTGGACGATTAAATTATACGTGTGCACAATGTAGTAGTCGCTTCAAAAATCAGATGAGTAAATTTCGGAGAAAGTCGATCAACTCGAAATCTAAGCAGATGTGCAAAACAGAGATGCCGGCATATTTGAACATATTTGTGCAACAAGACATTGTGAAGAGGAGAACAATGACTTTAGCGTCAAGTTGCTGTATTACCACAGACAAAGAAACTAACATCCCCTCACCCCATTGTGTCTGGTGGACCTGCACAAACAAAAGGGAAGACAACATTAATGCATGAGAAATTACAGTAACAACTTCACATGGCTGTGTATCCCCTCAGGGGCCAGACATTATGAGCCCACCTGTCAAATACCTACATACTTTAGCAGGGAGTCACTAAACGCACATAGGAGCCTCAAGTCTCAATTAGAACAAGAGTAAGGAAACAGTCTGGACACACACACACACACACACACACGATTTTCTCCTCCACAAAGCAAGTTTATATGTTTTTTTAATTATTAATTCTTCTTATTATTGTTGTTATTATTATTGTTATTATTATTATTATGGAAGCATGTAGATGAAGGTTCAGGAAACACAATTCATGCGAGATTTTGAAGGGAAACGTTCTAGTCTGCTCTGCATTGTAGTAATGCAAGGCAAATTTATCCAGAGTAATTGATGGACTAAGCTATTTATTATTTAGACGTCTTGGTCTAAAGAAAACATCTTTCTTATCAGAATTCAGCAGGAGAACATTAGATCATCCAGGTTTTAATGTATTCAAGAAAACTTTGCTTTAATTAACTGATTAAATTAATTGGGACTCTTGGATAAAAAGTACCTGAGTATCATCAGCATAACAATGGAAATTGATACTGTGTTCAAGCATTAAACCCTGAAGAACTCTATGATACACACTGGTTTGTGCAAAAGATTCATCATTCAGTACCAGCTATTATTATTATTATTATTATTATTATTATTATTATTATTTATTTATTCATTAACCTTTAATTCACTAGGAAAATACCACTGGCAATTAGAGATCTCTTCTTTTACAAGAGAATCCTGGCCAGGACTGACCACAGCACACAAAGTTCACAGAACATTCATGTAAAAACAGAAAAAGTTAACACCGTCATTAATAAATTAGTTAAAAGACTCCTCATTGAAAACAACATTAAGTTAGTGCTGTTTCTTTGATCACTACAACATACTCAAGCTAATTTTAGAGAATATTGGACCTGCATACTGTACAACTGGATTAAGTGCAGCACTGAGCTCTAAGCCACAGTGAATGATATTCACAGGGACTTTATTAGCCGAGACCCTGAGAATATCATTTAACATACGCTGTTGCCATGATGACCTCTAAAACCCGACTGAAGACGCTTGTTGCTACCAGGAGTGGCTACAAGACTCTGGTTACCTTTGTCTGATTAAAATTTGTGAATTTGTATGATGACCTGAAATTGATAAGGAGGTGAATCCTTTTTGCAACAGCCCTGTATCTGTACGAGGAAGACACAGAGCAGATGAAATTGTATGGGCTTGCTATTGCTAAATTTCAATTACGGCCAATGTAAAATTAATTTTCCATGGAGCATAATGGGATGGAGCATCACTGAAAGTGTTTAGCATCTGTGTTTGTTTGCAGAGCTTCATTGCTGGGTGTACTGGTTGTGTAATGAAATCAGTAAGTCACGTCAGACAGATGTCTCTGTTTCCAGAGAGAAACTCACACAACATGCAGATTATTACACACTGCAGGTTCTCAGTTTTTTCCTCCCATCTGGTGACCTTGCATCAGGAATGGAATCTCATGAGAGGTATTTTTATGACACTTTTATCACTGTAACTGTTTCCTGATAAATAATACTTAGAATTTTGTGAAATCAAAATGGTATAGATCTAGCTTAAAAAAAACAAACAAAAAAAGACGTTTAGCATTTTGAGGACTAAGTATGTATATTTCACACATTTTTATTTTTTTTTTCCAAAACCATTCTTCCTTGCAATTTCCTCTTCCTCGTGTCCTGACCTCACAAAACTCAACTCTCAATACCTGTGGTCGATGTGTTCTCTGTGATTTTACAAGAAACGCCTTTTGTTTTCACCAGTCTATGACTTTATATATGCATGCCACACAAAACTGTATGCCGGGTACACATTTGTGAAAATAACATAACATAATGTTTCTCAGACCAAATTGTCTTTCACCCTTCATAATGACAAAAGGTGGAACTGCTCCTGGTCCTATTTGTCTGTGGCATCAGATTTGCTTTGTTTGTTTGCTTAGATATCCCCAGAGTGGTGCACAAAGCACAGCTGAAAGATTATTCACCACATTTTGAAATGCCTTAAGCAACATACATATTATATAAAGCAGGAGAACTGCTTTTCCTCTAAGTTTGTCCCCACATGACTGGGTAGAAAGGGACTGAATAATGCTACCTGAATTACCAATGACTCATCCTGACAGCGAACAAACATGGCTAAATTTAGCTTACCATAAATGACAAAGCAGCATTTTGAATGTCATTGGTGACAAAATCACAATATTAATGTTGGCAAATGAATATGTGTCACCTTCAGCATGTGGAAATATTACCCAAAGACTTGTGGAGGTACAAAATGATATCCTGCCTGATTACTTTTGATTTTCACATGATGACACACCTTATAATATTTTCATTATAGATGAAGACAGAAAAATGTTTCTTCACAGGTTCTATGTTTTCCAACTGTGGGATAATGAAGGATTTTCAGTTCACCTGTTTGAGTTACTGATGTAAATGTTGTACTACATGTCGCTCATTTCCTTGGGTTTGTTTTAAAAATCCTTAACATTTAAACAGCTACACATGTAGTTTTATCTCTATTTCTTTCTTTTTATTTAGTAATGGCCCAGTAAAGGCTTAGTGAAGACAGTCCATGACAGTGCAAATCCTACTTTACTGGTTATATTGTTTGAAAAGAGACAACCAAAGGCCAGATGACATAAAGCACTTAATTGTTTTGACACACACAAAAAAGTAAAAAAAATATGAGAAGTTAAAATAAATAAACGATTTCCTTTAGCTGAAATTAAAATGGACCTTTTTTCCTTGTGTTGTCAAAGTGTGTAGGCCTGGAAGAGTTTGCACTACTTTAGTTTGATCTGTAGACGGTTAACGGTTAATTAATGCACTTAAAGACTAGATTTGGGGCATTCCACTTGAACCATTTTATCTCAGACTATTTACCGATTTAGTGATGCATAAACTTGCTGAATAGGTCCTCCAATTACCATGCAGATACAATGTATGCTCCAATTTTTATCTGTCTGGTTGTCTTTTCCTTTTCTTGTCTGGAGAGACAATTTCAGCACATTTTAGTTGACATTTTCCTTTAAAGTGATCTATTCTTTGCTCTCATACACAGTTTCACTGTTGAATAGTTTCTCTGAAAGAAGCAATGTGCCAGGCTCCAATGAGTCTCATTTCCACAATGGCCAATGGCAATAAATTCCTCAGCTATGTTGTGGTCTTATGTACCCTCCGGCTGGAAGACAACGTTGTGGTGAAGCTTTAATACTTCATTGTGCCTGAAGTTTGGCGTTAAAAGCAGACAAGTGAGAACTGATAAGGAAGAGCGTAACAAAGAAATTTGGTTGACTCAAAGTTCACCGTACGGGTGAAGAATAACAGAACAAATTTCTTCTCGCTGTGTTTAGAGAATGTCGTGTTGGAGCAGGCGCATCATTTGGGTGAAACATTTTGATACAAAAATGGAACTGAAAAGACAAACTAAAGCTATTGGTTATTGAAATAAAACGACAGGTTCAAAGAGGAGATTAAGTTTTACAAATGTCTGTGCTCAAAGACGTCACTCCATGTCAGGTGATGTAGCTCAATGTTACCTTGTTGAAGCAACATGTAAGCAGCCAGGGAGTAGTGCTTTGAAAGACAAATATGCTTTGATAAGAAAAAATATGCTTTAATATTGTACTCGTCGTTGCCTACTTTTTTCAGTTCAGTTTTTCATAGACTGCTAATAATCTAGCTGTATGTGTGTTCACAGATCAGTGTGACATTAGCAATTATTTAAATATTTAAGTCTTTATTATGTCACAATAATGTTTTTTCTTAATATGGTCTTACTGACATGAAATGCTCTTCCATCTGAGAAACAATGACAACTTCTATGAGGTTTGTAGAGTTTAAATTACTGAGATGTTTCTGCCTGAACAAGGCAGTCATGTAGTCATGCCATAATGCATGAAGATGATGTGTAATGACGTGTAATGAAGATGATTATTTACGTTCATTATAAAATGACTAAATAAAAGTCTTCTTTCTACATATCGAAGAAAGAAATGTATTGCAGTGTAGCCATTTATTCTGTATGACGATCAATGTAGGTCAACATGCCTGATTTTAATGTGAGGTTCTAAGACTTTTTTTTTGCACCCCATGGCTTTTGAGTATTAGTTCATGATGATAAAATATAAAATATAAAAAAAGTCATACATCCGTATAGCATTGTTGACCCGGAAGATCAAACTGTGGTTTATTTTTTTTCTAAGGTCATGTTCAGAGTCTCATTACAAATTCATATGACCTACACGTTACGATAGTGTTATTTCTACAGGAAAAAATAAAGTAAAATCTGTGCACTGAATGTAAACAAGGAAATGCTTTGTCTATAGAGTTACATATTGCTACAGCTGATTACCACTCTTAATACACACGTCTTCCTTACATGTTCACGTACAGCGAGAATTGCTGGATATCACCAGGTGTGTGTTGCCTGGTTATGAGTTCCTGTCAATTACAAGACTTCATTTCCATTTTGCGCTCTGCTAGCTGCGATTTGAATATCACTGATCCCAGCTCACCATGCCATCCTTCTGAAGCAGCATTGGAGGCAGAGAGCTCTCGGCAGGGAGCACAAAATGTTGAGATGAAAACTAAATATTTTTACTTGCAGGCTATTATGATAATTTAACTGATGATGTGAAACCCTTTACATTTACTTGTCAGTGTTTGATTAATATTGCATTACATCGTTATTACCTAAGCATTTTTAAATAACTGTGGTATAGCTCAAAATAGCATTTCATTGGTTGAGACTTGTACGCGTTTAGTATGTATATTGGGTGTACATAAATATGCAAGAGCAAAAGAAGGATTTGGTGGAAATTAAATCCAGGAGAGGCTCATCAAAGCAAACCAGAGTCAAATTTTCGAGAGAGTTTAGAAACATTATGAAGTGAAACCAGACATTTATATACATGCATGCTCCAGTTCTTTAAGGCACAGGTGTCAAACTCAAGGCCCGTGGGCCAAATCAGTTTTTTATGTGGCCCTCTAGATTCGAGACTAGACACTAAGTGTGTTTAAATATTATGTTATCAATTAAATTAATGCAGATTTTATCTGGGAGTTTATTACAGATTTTTCTCAAAAATTGTCAAAAGCTTTCTTTGTTGTACTAAACAGCTGCCTCAGCCTTAATTAATGTCCGATTATAGTCCATGATCTATACAGTGAGGAATAAAAAGTCACATTTACCGTCATAAATAAGCTCAAATATCGCAAATATTTCCAAACACTTTGATTTTTATAGCTAAAAGAATCAGAGAATCCTGGAGGGACTGAAAAGATGTTCAATAATATTATTTAATTTTAAGGATTCACTGATATTTTAACAGTTTGTAAACAGGTTTTATCAATACATTCGGCCCTTTAAGAGCATTCAAGATCTTGATTTGGCCCAAAATCAAAATGAGTTTGACACCCCTGCTTTAAGGTATACAGAATATCCATCAAGGAATGTCAAAATATAAAAATGTTTCTTGATTCCTTAAGATCTTTCCTCCTGGTCTTAACTTTACACTCTTATAACAAATCTCAAATGTTTGACACTAAGTCCACTATATAAAGAGCAGTGCATGAAATCTTTTGTTTTGTTTACACATTTATCTCTCTGGCAAAAGGCATTAAAACAGCGCGCACTGATTCATCTTTACCAAGGTTGACTGACTATTAAGCATGGCAGTTATCCCACAGTTTATCATGCCACACATAGCAAAGTTGCCCTGTAATTTATGATAGCAATCCTACCAAATGTTCCCCAGGCTCAACGGTGAATACCCATTCACATATTCGGTGTGCGCCGACAGCAATAATCGTATTTTATAACAAAATAGAGGCAATTTGGCTATAAATAGGTGACAATTGACATACAATAGTTACAATTAGCACCAGCTCTGACTCTCGTGCTCAGTTAAAATTGACAGTGTGACAGTGAGCCACCATTAACAATACCAGGAGCATAAAACTGAAGCAGCTACTGAAAGGTTAGATAATATTTTTCTTCACAAATGTCATATCCCCAGCAGGACAGACAAAACTGTCTGGAATAAAACAGGTGAAAACTAAGTCCACCAGTGTTTTTCCACTGAAGCGGCCTGGAAAAACTTGATGTTACCAAATAGCAGAGGGGACTTCATTCTGTTTGGTGTCACGTCTTAAAGCTGCACTACAGAACACCTCATTGCATACTTAGTTCCACTCATAAACATTCTGCATTCATGTAAAACAACAAAACAGTTGTGCCGTATGTTTTTGGTACAAATGTGTACACTGCTGCTGAAGTTCACAAACTTAAGAGAAACCCTCATACACTGCATCCATTTCATACCTATGTATCTGATTGAAATAACTCAAGGCATCAATCTATGGCAGGCAGACCTATGATCAAGGTTACTTCTTGGCACTTCTTAAGACAATAGTCAAAGCCTCCATGTATGAATGCATCTTCAGAATGTGCAACCAGCCTCAACTCAGCTCAATTGAGAACAAAACCAAAAGATCTTTTTTCTGAGACGACAGCGTTCCACCATACCAGCTTACCGCCTGCCCGTGTGTCGGGCTGAGGGGATTTAATCTGAGCCTCATTCTGCACACTTACCTGCCTTTACAGTCTGTGTGACACAAGTCTGCAACTCTCTGTTCGCACACTGTCAGACGTTTGCTACCCATGTTTAATGCATACCCTCAGTCCTCACAGCTGGCTCTGATAACACCCTGTGATGGCTTCTTCTGCCAAAGGTTGGATAATGGCAGAGTTGCCCTGCCATGATCTTCAGCCTCCATTACCGTTCATACTGCCCCCCGCCCCTCTGAGAAGAGGTGAAGAGGGCGCCAAACAGATGGAGCGGATGAAGAAAAAGCAAAGACGGATTTATGCTACAAAGGGCTATTCGACCTTAAACAGCTACCATTAAATCAGGTATTTCTTTTAAATTGAGTGATGGAATTTTTTTGAAGGGGATAAAAAGTATCAACAAAAAAGATGTGAAAATGGGTGATAAATGAGGAGCATATTCAAAATCAGCTACTCCAAAACAGACCTAGGCAAAGACAACCCAATAAAAGTTATTTTATGAACTGGATGTTTAAATTATACGAGAAATGTGTGAAAAATCAACAAACATCAGATTCTAGTGTGATTTAGAGTACACCGGCTGTCTAAGGATGTGGGAAGGAGGGTTTTTAAAGCTACAAAGAGGTGACCTTCTCCAAGTCAGCTGTCTATTAAATTATTCACAAACTGTTCTTCGACGTCTGGAAGTTTTTCCAGCCACCAGGGAAATATAAAAAGTGCCTATTCACCGACAAAGACTTTGAACAAAACGCAGGGCTCAGGAGGTCCCCACAGACTTCATGCAGCAGTAATACAATATAATAACCCACCTCACCAGGTGTTTGTTTTCCTTTTATTCTCATCTCAAAACCACATCGCAGACTTTTTTTTCCCTGAATAATGATCAGGTTGTTAATTCCCAGGAAAGCAAAACAAATCCAAACCAAGTTATCCATAAAGATAAGTGTTGGTCCTCCTTCCATCAAGATGTGTGTCACCCTGAGCACTGATTTAATATTGAAATGGCAAATCAGGGGAAAAAAGGGACAATTGTGTGTGTGGGGGTGTGTTATAGAAAACTAAATGAGAATACACTATATAAAGTTATGTTAATCTACTTAATTTACCCTGATCTGCTCCTATTAATCACACATCCCAGGAGATTTGCACTCGACTCACCCTGTGGTTACAACAAGCATCACAAAGCAGCTGGAATACGTTATAAGCTAAAAATAAGAGAAGCTACACTAATAAGCCAACAGCGTAAAGTTAGAGGTCTGGAACTTACATCGGGCTTGGGATTTTAAGTAGAATTAATTAGTTGGGTTGGATTGAGCTCGTACACGATGTGGCTGAATTCTGGCAGGATCCTTCGGGTCCAATCTAAACAGTATTTGGCTCATAGTCGTATTATTCAGCAATGCCATGGACAATAAATGAAACTGTGTCAACATAAAGTAAAGTACTAAATGCTGCTTTTCTACTATTTAATATTTTATATTGACTGACATGCAGTGACAAGTGCCCTGTAGGTGGCCAGAGGTTTTAACTTGTTGAGCAGCATTATAAAATTCACAGATTGTAAGCTGTACACTAAAAGCATTGGGAATCTGTAAAATGTGCTTTATGGGATTGAGAAACACAAACGTGTGCACATCTGTTATTTGTAAGGCTAGTGATCAATGGTTTCAAAAATCTTATCAGTAAAAATCTCAACATAAAAATCTTGAAAGTGCAAAAATATTAGATCACCAATTATCCAGATCAGACATCAAATTCCCCAATTTGCACCTGGATCAGCATGAATTGATAATGAGGTAGGAAGAAGAATAAAAACCATGTCTCGTTTTTCTTGTAATGCATCAAAACTCAGGAATCCCACAATGTTTGGTCTATAAGCACATTTGCTTGTGAGACTGATCCTTCACCTTCACAGAACAAAAAAAGAAGAAGCATGCAACACGATGTTCATCTTTTACCATACTGAAGAATCGGACAAAATTAGAACCTGGAGGCCAGGTATGTAACAAAAAAAATAAATATTGGCCAGAGGAAGCCTGATTGGTGAATCTCATGTATTATTATATAATTATTATTCAACTAATTATTATTATTTTTTTTAAAGAACCATCTCCTTTTTTGTCTTACTTTTCATCTGAGGTCATAGAAATTGGCAGATTTTTGCAGTTATCCAATGTACACACACGTATATTGCACCTACATTACCTGGGCATCCATTTATTGTCCCGAAAGGCTATCGTGTTAGTGCTGGTTGAGTTAAAGAGTGAACACAAATCAAAGCTAGGACACAGAGTGACGCCCTCTATCTGCTCCCCCCAGTGCCTCCCCCAGAATGCACTGATAAAGGGCACGGGCGGCATAAATTTAGTGCTAAATGGGCAACTGTCATGTAGAAGGTGAAGGATCACGTCATACTGCGGGAAATGAGCAGATGCCCGTGAAGGTCTAACGACGGTGACTGTGTCACCTCTGTGTCAGTGCATGCATGTATGCTCGTGCATGGTCCACGCATGTCACCACAAAGCTCTAAAACAGACGACCACTGCGGCCCCACCGCCTGCACGCAACAGACCGCCCACAGCACACCTTTACCACAGACATGAATCATGTAGCACCACGCACTTTAAAATGAGGCATTGCTCTGCGGGCGAGAGGAAAGCGAAGGGAGAAGTGGGCCGACAGTCAAACTGCGCTTGTCAATTCAAAGAAATGTAAAGGCCTGGTGACATGAGCCAGACGTGCTGATGTAATCCATCTGTAGGTTCACCGCAGTTAATTTAATAGAACTTTGGCAGTCATCAAGCTAACATGCACACACACGCGCACACACACACAGAAAGCCCATTAGCAATATTAGCAAAGTCAATGTGAAGTAGGAGAAATGCTTGTGTGTGTCTGAAGGAGGTGGAGAGGTTGAGGGGGCGGGCATTTCTTTTTTCTCATTTGTGTAATGCGCAGTGACAGTGGAAAGGGCCTGGCTGCCTTAATGCTGCATACATCATTAGGCTGACTGTTGACAACATCAGACCTTTGATAGGCCAAAACCTGCTCCTTAATGGGAAGCACATTGAGCACATCAAAGCAGCCTTTGCGTCAGCTGGCCGTGACGCAGATTAAAGACAACAACAACTGTTTACTTTTCAAAGGGTCTGAATAATGTAGTGGAAAATTCAGTTTCCACTACTGTTTTAGACGGATATTTCTAAAACTGACGGATTTAGAAATATCCGTCAGTTTGTTCCTTAACGGATGTATTCCAGAAAGTTAAGACAAGATTATAGTGAAGATAAAAAACAGACAGTTTTCTCCTCGATGTTCCGAGATCAAAGCTAAAACATAGAGGTGATCAAGCATTCGCAGTTGCTGCCTCAAGATTGTGAAACAGCTTACCTCTCTCTGCCTGTCTCTAGCACTTAAATTGTTTAAATGTCAGCTAAAAACTCATCTCTTTTTTTTCTGGCTTCTGACTAATTATTTGTGACACAAGGAGTTTAGGTTCTGCAGCAGGACATTAGCTGCAGAACCTTAGCTCCATTGGTCATAAAATTGTGCAAATTGTAATTATGAAAAAAAAAAAAATTCTTAATGGAAACGGTTTTGAAAAACAAAAACACATTATAGGATCATGTGGTTCTTCATCCATATTGAAATTTGTTTATTTTGCAAAACTGCAATGGAAACACTTTTTTTCTTTCACATCACACGAGTCACATCAGTCTGTATACAAGAGCAAACACTTATTTGCAGGCACTATCCTCATTGGACAATGCACAGCTGCCTCTCACAGCATTCCACAGCGTGTTAGTTGAAAGTGCTAAATCAATAACTCGTCTTTAAAATTGCTAACTAAAAATTGCTTTGTCCAAAAATGATGCATAAAAATGCAAGTTAAAGTCTGAACTTAAATCTAGTTGAGAGAATGTGGGAATGATGTCGACTGAAATATTTATGCTCAAAAACTGTTTGCAGTTTTTTTTTTGTTGCTAAAATTCCTCTGAAGCAATTTGAAAGACTTGTTGCCAATTATTGAAAAACACGGGTGGCACTTACGATGTCCTCACTTTCCATTATTTCCGGGATGATTTCAATAGCTTTTTCTCCCCCCATTTAAAAAGCTGCATTATAATTTCAATTAGACATTTTGCTGGTTATCTGAGAATGCTGTTTGAAAATTTGACACAAACTAAACAACACCAAGTAGCAATAACAACAAATCTTTAAGAGTACAGGTAGTTTGTCACAGCACTGTAAGCCTTTTCTGTATTGTTAGTATTTTTTATTCAACAAATGCTGGGATGACAACCAGCCTCGTGATAAAATGTGGTGAGCTCTTTTGTTTTCTCTCATCTGAAAAGTGTCAACCGTTCAGATCTGAAACTTCTATATAGAACAAAAACATACGCAACTGTTTTCTCCTGTCAACAAAACTATGTATGATGGGTTTTTTTTTTCTATTATAAACATAAAATTACCCAGAAAACATAGCGCTGCAAAGTGACTCTAGTAGCCACCCAGAAAACCCAACCAGCCTTCAAACACACAAACAAGCAGTCCTTATGTTGCTGTCAGAGCTTTGATTTATGTTTCAGGGAGCAAAGAAATGTTTGGCTTAAAATGTTCCCTATCAAGCAAATCACTAAACAGACAGAGCTGCACATCTTGACAATGGGCCTTAAAATAGTATGATGTCATAGAATAAAACTTTGCAGACAAACAAAGAAGCAGTATCAGTGAAAAAAAAAGAAAAGATTTAACCTTGCCGCTAATATATTTGCACCCGTTACGATGAGAAACAATATAGTGTGAGGAGGACAAAGAGAGGCAGCTTTCTGTTTTTTTCCCCAAGTGGAGGTGAGTCCCGTCAGTATCTTCAGGGATAAGCTAATTCATTAACAGCTTCTGGCACCTTGGGAGACGGGATTAACAATCCCTTTATGCTGAAATGTAATTGAAAATATGGTTGGTCTCATTTTTCACACAAATGTGATTGGATATGCTTCCTTTGTGTTATGGTTAGCCACAGTTAAGCCATAATTCAATTTTGATGCTACAGCAGGCATGAAACGTTACAGTTACCCAGCTGAGATAGTGTCAAGCGCCGTTATTGGGATAAACCGATGAGGAAGAGCTTTTCAGGGAAAAAATAAATAAATATTCCACAACAGAACTGTTTGTACTCAACAACATCTAATACTAATCAATGCAGATTCTAGATATGGCTACTATCTATTAGCTGAGCTGGTTGATAAAAGGTCTTTGTGAGAATGTGGAATGTGATGTATTACCTGTCAGGTATATTTTAAAATCTGATGGGGAAAAAATCTATAGTTTATTCAGAACCACGGTGCCATCAGGAAAACCCAAAACTAGACCTGGCATTTCAGACATACTACAGATTGCTTGCTCGCTGAGAAAAATGCAAGTTCAATGGCATATGACAGTAGAAGACCCAATTTGCAATATTTTTTACTTAGACATAAACACTCTGTTGCCTTTAAATCGGTGAGGCTGTCCCAAATCAAGGTCCAGATTTAGTCAAGCTGTATAAATAAATCCTTGCAGGTGCTCAATGATCCATGAATATTGGATGCTACTGTATTGGTTTCTACTAAAATCACTCACTTCAGCTGTTGCGGCATTTAAATCGAACATCACCATACAAGCACAAACAGAGGGAATGGATACTATCCATCTTCATATGTTGTCTTGTCACACAGTGGATCTTTCTGATACCACAACTAAGTCAACACAGATTCCTTAAATGTGAGTTTTGGAGAAGAGGATCTTGACTCTGGCGATTGTATTTTATGCCTGAAAATGATTCATTGAGAGACTCAGAAGATTTAACAAACAAACATCCTCTTCAACTTCATGTTTCATTTACTTTCCTTTTATTTCTGGGGTTACTTGTTTCATGGGAACAGTCATTACAGTCTCAATATGATTTTCTTGAATGGCAATAAATTCATTCATGATTTGAAAAAAATTGTTTTTCTGTCCAGTGAATATCTGGGTAGCTGCATGGGATCGCCCATCCTCTAAAAATATTTGTGAACCACCTGAATGGACAAAGTGATTCGAGTTTCAATTTCAATTGTTATTCTTTTTAACAACTATGCTGTATGAGCAATAAAAACAGATTCCAACCCGATTTTGATGCATTTCTGGTTGACTTTTCCGTGAGGAAAAACTCAAGACACATGGAGGGCTGCAGCTGCAAGATATTCAACCTGATGTCTTTGAGCCAGAATTCGTCTAACGATTAACACACCAGGATGGACGCTGGCATTGACGGAGAGGCCGAAGTAAACGGCAACTACGATAACGATCATCTCCGAAATTCAAATCCCTTTTAGTGAAACGTTTTTATTTGATTCAATTCTGCACATATTCATCACTCAAAAGTGGTATTCTGCAAAGTTCAGCTAATCTGACATCAGGATAACACATCAGAACACCAAAGTAATGTATACTGAACACATTAGAAAAGGTCTATCTATTGCAGAAGACTTTGTTTGTGCTGCATACTGTACATTTGCTCGTAAACTCACTAAAGCCCCGACTGGGCTTTGTACTATAATCGGCAACGCACTTTGGATTGTGTCTCGTACAGAGTTGTGGCTGATACGACAAAGAATGTATTTTGCATATTTAATGGATCCCAATTTTGTTATTTACATTAACAGTTTTGTGGTAAAAGTGAAAAAAAATGAATGAAAATGAAAGTTTCTTCTCTTGTTGAAATAGAAATCCGCTTCTAAATGTGTTGCCACAACTTGCTACCACTGACACACCATGAAAAATGGTTGTTTTTAGAATAATCAATAAGATTGTTCTATAAGAGAAGGCCTTCAGGTTTAAACCGTTTCTCTTCTTCTTTTGACTGATGACACCAATATAAATCTGCCACAAGTGGTCATCTGCGGCATGACGAGGGGAGGTGACTCCTATTTAATGACACATGGAGAAAATAACAACTCCATTTTCAAGATTGTTATGATCAATTTTTAATCCATGGAGCTGAGGCAGCCTTGAGGATGGAGGCTGGTTGTCCTGTTATCTCAGAAGTGCAAGGAGGAGGCCATTATTTGTGCGGGTGGCCAGGGAGCTGCAGCCCCTGATGAGCCCCGCCGAGATAAGACCCCGGCGCTGGTGGCCCACTGACCCCGCTTTGTCTCTCCCATCGAGCCTGGCACAGGCCCCGATCAGTTGATAAGACATAACTTAGCTGCTGTGTTTCTCGCCAAGATGACGCAAAGAAAGAAATAAAAAATAAAAGCCAAACGGGGGGGAGGAGGAACTGAACTAAAACTACTCGTGTGCACTTTTATTTATTGGTCCATGAATCAATATGGTTTTTCTTGTAGAGAAAGGCCCGGCTGTCACGGAGAGTGAATATCTATCACTTCCACCTGGAGCTGCTGCACTGTGGCAAGGTCGCAGCTGATAGCCTCGCATCGGTTTCTGAGGGGCGGCTGAATGAAGGGGATGACAGCTAAGCAATATGGGGATATAACTCATATTACTCATCTTATACACCACCAATTGCAATGGCCCTGATTATAAAGGGTGATTTACTGTATGCCCAGCTCAGGGCTCATAAACATCCAGGCACAGGACACTGCATATGGTCCCTGCTTTATGTTGATTTTTTTTGTGCACCATTAGGTCTATTTGCTGACCTGCAGCTATTACCCACTGTAATAAAACAGAGCATCCATGCTTTATTAAGCATACAATCCACTTTTTAACTCAGGCACTGAACAACCTGAATGCAAATATTAACAAAGGAAATCTGGCATTTCCGTGCAATGTACGACTAATTTAAAGAATCTTTTTTCCCTCCATTTGTTTTAAATCAAAGTCAGTCCTCACGGACTGGTTTCCTGCAGGTTTTAGATCTTTCCCTGGTTCAACACACCTGAATGCACTTGGTTCATCAGCAGGCCTCTGCAGAGCGTCTACATGCTGAGGATATAACTGGACAGATAATCAGACAACATGTATTCCAGTGAAAATTTTGTGGACATTGGCCATTAAGGTACTGTTTAAAAGCCCATGTAGGGACAAGTTCTGTGAATTAGCTGTACTGGTGCACCATGACGCAAACATGACTGCTGTTTTGCTCAGTTTGTCTATGTCGATGTGTCTGTCCCTATCAAATAAACTTAATAATAATAATAATAATAATAATAATAATAATAATAATAATAATAATTGTCTGGAAGCAGCGTTGGAAGGTCACCAACAGGGTCTATTTAACACAGGCTAACCCTCCATACCTTTCATCCAGGATATCAATCATGTTTGATTGACTCTAACCAGAAAAGGCAAACAGACTCATCCTGCCGCTGCCAATGAACTTGACTCTATCAGCACATAAACTCTCAAAATCTCCAACAAAAGCTCAAGCTGAGGTAAATAAAAACGGCAAATCCAAAACAGGCACACTACAACGAGATCCTTGTAATTGTTTTGGAAGTGCATTCTCAGATCGGGTCGACAGCAGCGCCTTAGCATCACCTGGCAGACACCTTCCTACCTGCACCTGTAATTAACTGTCAGCGCTGATCTTCCGAACAGATCCCACGCTGAGAGCATAGACCAATCCGCAACAACTGCGGCAAGCGGAAACACTGCCTCTGATTAACATCACGTCTTTATGCTAATAGCCTCCCTCCTCGGTCTGATTGATAACACAGAGCTCCATTCGTCACTTTTCTTCCAGTCACTGGGTTAGATTGTGATAAAGGAGGAGCGAGGGACGCAAACAGATGGCCAATGTTTGTTTCTCTCACTGCCCATATCAGGGAAATGAAGCCTCAGCATTGATTGCAAAGGTAACATTATTACTGATAATGTTTAATTACACAGCTGGACAAGAGATGATAGAATCTGAGTCTTGTTGTGCCTGCGAGTTGGTTTTGTCTCCCTGAACATCAGGAAGACAAGGCACTATTCAAAAAACCCAAATATTTCATATTTTCACACTGCAACACTCCCTTTCATATTTCTTCTTTTTGGATATTCTCTTTCTTCCACAGGAAAAATGTATTTTTTCCACTAGAATCGCATTCTACTACCCGTTCTCTTCACTCAGCCTTTCGGTTTCTTTCCAGCTCGGTTTTTGTGAGTTCAAACGGTAATGAAAGACACAGTATGTATGCGTGTTTGTGTGTGTGTGTGTGTAGGTGTTTCGGTGTATGCATTTGTCAGCCCTGACAAGACGTACGCAACCACACCGGCTCCTTCTTGTTCTCTTGCCACAGTGAGACAGAATGGCACAGTGCCAGACACCCTGACCCCATCGCGTAGATCACCTTCAACACCCTCAATCAGCGCTCACAGAGACAATCAGACTGAACAGCACCATGGGTAAACACGAAAAGGCAGAGTGAGACTGCGAGAAATTAGGCATTTGATGGAGAGCAGGGGTAGAGAAGAACTCAGAAACTCGGAAATGGGAGACAAGTGGAGAATCTCATTTAGAGAATAGATTATTGTTCTGTTGTCTAACTTGTGAGGGGTAGGTCGAACTGAAAATCAAGGAAGACCCAAACAAGCAAAGAGCTTGCTTATTAACTCCTATCAAATGCCAACAGATGGATTTGTACTCATGGAAAATGAATTCAATCTAATCTTCGTTTTAAGATCCTCATCACTCTCCTATTCAAGCCAAGGAAAACCAGCTGGATATTGCTGTATTAGTCTTCTCCGTCATAGCAACCCAAAGTAATCAACTCCATATCCTCTAACCTTCCTGCTCATCCACCCACTCCCCCACCTGGCACCATCGCGCCCTGCTTTCCCCTGCTTTGTAACCCCCACAGACAGATCCTCCTCCATGGCAACCTTCAGCAATCTAATTTATATCTAATGATGCTCACCCTCTAAACCAGCCCACTCAGGAAAATGAGATTCAAAATTAAATGAATCAATGGGCAGGTAGGCCCGTTGATACAAATTTTTGCAGTTTCACACGAAGAAGCTAGTGCAGAATATAAGAGGGGCGGGGGGCTCAATTAAGACCTCAGGCGATTTCTTATCATCCTAAAAGGTCAGCCATCAATCATCAGATTTTGTTCAGCAATCAGATATGTGGGTGGTTTTGCAGCTTGTGCAGAAATGGAGCACTGAACCCATCACAGCCGCACTGTTGAATATACCCATGAATGTAAATGCTGAGTTACTTATCGGGAAATTTCTGCTTTGTTGCAACTTTTCAACCTGATGCGTAAGCAACCCTGCAGTACCAAAGCTGTTGTGTTATTGGAACAGGAAAGATGTGATCAGTTTTAATGTACAGCCACATATATTTGAAATGTAGCTTTGGACTTAATTCAAGGATTGCAATGCTTTCTTTTACTTAGCATTGTACATGTTGCAGCGCCGATATAATATGGTTAAACATTTGTCAGGCAGCTCACTATGACATTCAGTTACTAATGCAGCTTTAAGTACGATGAATATATGTTCAGAATTATAGCTATCTCCAAAATTATTCATATCCCTAATATTTTACGAGTATTTCCTAATGTTTTGGAGGAGTTCATTCCAAAACATTAAGAAATGTTTGGAGTCCCAAACTGGAGTTTTGATAAACAGAAGAACCCACAATGTTTTTTTTTTTTTTTGTTATTTGTTTTTTTACTTTCAAACTTGTTTCCAATTCTTGTGTGATACCTAAATCCTTTCCTGTCAGATTTCTTTTTTAGGTGAAACCAATTTTAAATCTACATCTGGGAGGGGTATGAATAATTTTGGACAAATTACATTTTACTTCCAATTCCACCGGCGCTTCTACCTTGTGCATGTTGTTACATGTCCCTCCTTGAGTCCTTCTCTCCTTTCTTATTTTATTTTTTTACTTCCTTTCTCCTTCCCTTCTTGCTTTACTCTGTCTTTTCTTCCCTTGGCTCTTCCTCCTTTCCCGATCTTACTTTGTTGTGTCCACCTGCCCTTCCCTTAATGATGCTGCCCTTCCTTTTCTCCCTTATGACTTTCTTGGCAAGGCAACATTGTTCAGTTTTCTGTACAAGGTTACATATTTTTTTTTACTTTTATTTCCGAACCAGTACAATAACATACAAGTTTTACTTCTGTAGTTCGTGTTCGTTAATCATTAATATGCTTTTACACCGTCTTCTCACTTGCAGCAGGGCCTATGAGATGATGGACAAGCCGTAGCTATTCACTATCTAAGGTTAAGCCCCAGACTCCTGATAAGAGAGCTAATTAAAGAGTAGCTTGTGAAAAAGAAGAGGGATATCATATAGCTAAGAAATGAAGTGACAGGGTGTGTGAATCTGTAATGAAAACACGGTGAAACGCATTCAGCGAAGATTGGATCATTTTGAAGCGGGCAGAGCCAACCTACAACGTCATTTTTTTTCCCAACCCTGGCAGGAGATGAAGAATGGGCGACAGAACCATTTTTTACATTGATTTCAAAGGACACGGGGAAAGAAATGGCCTCCATCAGTGGTAGTGAGGACGAACAAAGACTTTTCAGCTGTGGAGCCTACAACAAGAGATAAATGTTTGACTGAAGGCTATTCTCCCGGCTGTATGATCTTAATGATCTGCAGCCGTCACACTGCCATATCTCTTGTGGTACATGAGGCCCTGTGACAGACTGAGTGCGCTGCTCTTTTGGTCAGAACAATATGCTGTGGAGCCATATTTTTTTCCTGCAGGTCACAATCTTCAGAAAAAATAGATTTTGTAAAAACCTAACTAGAGGATAGCACAATCTTGCTCATGCGATATTGAAAGAAATTGAAATTTGCCAGACGAAGCAAAACCCAACTTCTCAACTTGTATCCATATTTGAGATTTTTATTTTGCGATCTTATACCAAGGTATTCTTTGACCTGTTGCCCTGTTGTAATGGGAGTGTGTGCTGAAATTCAGAATCTTTTGGCTAGATGACAATACTGAATTTTAATAGCACATTGAACACACCACAGAAAACAGAAGAGACAGACAAAAACATGACCTAGACCAGCACAATAAATCAAATCACAGTCACCATTGCCAATTGTACCATTGATTGTACTATTTGATTGCAATGGTACAATCAAAAAAAGACGTATGCGAGGCAATAATTACACAATAATAAGATTTAAGTGAAATGTATGCAAGTGCTATATCCTAAAGATATTTTTAGTCTTTTGGATAACATTCACGGCCCAGGTGGTTTTTTATGACTGAAATGTTAAAGCTCACAAAGTGTGGTGGGGAAAAAAAGGAAATGAGCTACTAATTTCAGCAATTGCATCACAATCATATTGCTCGTTCCAATATATAATATAGTTCGTTATAATATAGAGTGTGAAAGGTTTGTGTGACTAATGCACCTGCCTGGTATTTGGATGCTAATATTAAAAGGGCAGCTGTGGGACAGGGGCTAGAGCAGCACAAGAAAAATCACCAGAGAACTTTAGAAACCATGAAGCTTAAATACTGAAAAGATTTGAAGGGTTTACTCATTTGCACAAAAAACACAAAGTGAGCTAAAATAACTGCAAATCAAAATGGAAGAGTCTAAAACCACTACAGAGAACAGAACACAAGTATAGGCAAAAAGCCCACATACTGTATAAAGGCATGAACTGATATAACACAGATGTTATCTTAATAAGCATAAGTACAGCAATGTATCACAACATTCAATTCTTTGAAACATAGTAGTTAAACGTTTTCTCCTAATTGTGAAAGTTCCACAATTTCTAGTTTGTTTTTCTATTTTGCTTAAATCTTAACCTGTTTTGTATCATAAGCTCAATATAATGTTATAACCCTATGAACACACTTGCCTAATTATGAGAAAACCTACATTTTATACAGCGTTTAGCCCTCTGTCTACAATTAACAACAATATTTTGGGTGATAAAAATCAAGAGGAATTTATTATGCTCATCTTTCCTCAAATAGAGCTGGGAGCATTCTGCTAAATAAGCGAGACACACACTCCTGGGCTTCCAGCTCTGTCAGTAATTAGACAGGCTACTCCTCTGTCACATAGTATCCAGTAGCAATGCATATAATGTCAAGGCTTTCTTGCTATGAGCACCTTTGCCCTTCCTTCACTCTGGAAATGAGCAGCAAACCGCAGCTGCCAAGCTAACTGGTGGGGAAGTGAACTTTCATTAGAATCGCAATTACTGCCACCTCCATTAAAAAGAAAGAAAAATGTGCTGTGACTCAGCCGCAGAAATGATATGAAATACAAATACGAGCTTTAGCCGTAACCTTTGGCCACAGTTTTCCTATTAGCACAGCATGTTCCCCGTCTCTCCTCCAGCTCTAATGTCACTTAAGGCGACGACAGAATAGTCCCGCTCGTTAAAAACATATCCATCTCAATTAGAAAGTGCAGCCACATTATCCAATATGAGGATTTTGCAAACCTACTTTCCTATTCAGACTTGTAAATGAATGTTGCACTCTAAGGTAATGATGCTCACACTCCACAGCACAAAATGTTTATTGTTAGAGACTGAGTATTATTAATATGAGTTCCAACATAACACAAGAATCTTCTTATGTTCTCCTGTTGTCTCTGGATTATAAGTCATTATTCGTTTTCCTGTGTAATTTATTTGTATTCTCAATCCTCCCCAAAGTGAGTAAACTTTAAAGTAACTTTGCCTCATTTAAAAAAAAAAAAAAGGGATCCCTGTCTTCTTTCGCAGTTCTTTTGAATAGTCACTGCTCCTAGATTTGACTACAGAAGCAACCTCGGTAATGACAGCTCCTCAGATGTCTTAATGTCAGCAACAGAGTCATCCATCAGCTTGGAGTGCTGTGTAAAAGTGGCTGACATGCCACCTTTGTGTCTGATGGATGGAGCCTGTCACTGTACTGCCAACCTCTTTTATCTGCTGAGGCAGGCCAATCCCTTCAGATCCCCCTATAATCAGTTAGACCCTCTCTGATCCTCAACAAGAGCCCCAACCCCACATCTATTCATGAGCAATGTCAGATAAAGAATTGTCTGTGCAATTTATAGGTGGTTCTTGTGAAAAATTACAAGTCTCCAATCAGGTTCAGCGTGTTTCTGTTTTTTTTTTTTTTTGATGGATAGCTTTTTGATTAATTTGATTGCTCATATAATCTTGATAGAGACAGCAGGAAAACACTGAGTTGAAAATGACAAAAAAAAAATAAGACTGATAGCAAGGAAAGTGAAATATGGTATTGTGAAGAGGAGGTAGGAAATTGCAAGATAATAAAATCATCAAACTTCTGTATAATTATCTCAACCAGCAAAATGAAACCAAAACAGATGGTGCTTAACTCTTTCCTTCCCCTTTTCACAGATTTGGAGTTTCAATCTGTTTGCCCACAGACATTCATGCGAATAGAAAATAGCTTTCAGACAGCAATTTAAAGTAATCCACATTTATCTAGTCATTATCTCATTTTAAATTAGATTTTGTAACTCTTCTAAATGATATAACAACAGGAGATTTGACTGTAGGTCCTAATGCTTCACATGTCTGAAAGGGAAGCTGGTCAAAGCTGGGATATAAACCAGTAGGTCATTAAGAATATGAGAAAATAGATTAAATCAAATTATAAGTCAGATTTCAGCATTAAGTCTCAAAATTTATCTCCATTGTGAATGCTTACCTACCAAGCTGCATATGATTTACACATTCTGGTGAAATGTAAATTAATATTGTGAGCTCTGAATATAAAGTTTCTTGCTTGTTTACAGTGAGAAAAAAGTATTCTTTTTTATGTGTTTTGTTGATTTAACAATTATGGCTTCTTACTGGGCTCCCAGACAATGCCTGGTTACATAAGCATAAGCAGACTACAAAACTTGCATCTGCAGATGTTAGCTTCTGTGATGGTATCAAGATGGACTCTACTGTGCGTATCACTGCATATGAAAGTTTTATGATGTTTATGAACTATTAAAAACAGGCAGTTGTAATGGTTTTAGGGGGCATCTCAACCATTCATTGAAGTCAGTTATTCGCAATATCCGGAGTTCACTGTTCAAAACCTGTATTACTCGAAAAGGATTACAAGAATATTGTTTATTTTTGAGTCTTTGTTTTCCCAAAAATATTGCTTAATCAATGCTCCTGAATTGAATATTTTATGTAATCTTTTGTCTGAATACATGCCAAGGATATTGGCACAAAATGAAAGAAGGCAGGGATGAAACTAACACGAAAGATTGAAGTAATCCAGAGTTCATCTAAACACTTAATTTTATACAAAATCCATCAACTTTGCTGTTGTCTGACGACATTTTTAAGGACGATAGGAAACAAGGAGCAGGCTGATCAATAGTGAAGGACTGATGTTGTGTTAGGGGTGCTTTTGGTCTGGAAAAATGTGATTCAACCAATTGCTAGAAGTAAAATTGTTGGGAGTACAGTCAATAGCCACGAGGAACATCTGCTTTATAGTTTTAATAACATCTAAAAGAAACCAATATATCGCACAATAAGTCCCCACACATCAAAGTGGCAGAATTTTAATTATTTTTTGAATAAATCTACACTATCCACCACACAAAGACTGCTCAAAAAGAGAGATAATGTGCTGCAGTCCACACACAAAAATCAATCTCAGTATGTCATCTGCAGACAAGTCCTCACCAGCATCAACATCTCTGTCCACAGATACAGTAGCACCACTGCCAAATGAAATGTCAAGGGTACGGTTTGGCACGACAGTAACTATGACAGTTCTGAAGGAATATAAGCACTTTTCAGAGAACAGACTAATTTATCCCCTGGATAGCTCTTGAACTCCTAATGACTTTTTCTCAGCTCCAGCTCACAGCACTTTGAGGCTGTCTGAGGCTTTCTGTGGACTAATAAAACCTTAAGTGAGCAAAAACGTCTTTCATAAAATGTCTCGGTTCAATAGTTTTATCATTCTGGCTTTAGCAAATGTCAAACAGGAGAGTTTCATTGGCACTTTATGAAAGTCTGTCGTAAAATGGCCAATATAATTTTACATGGTCCATGAAATCATCTATTGGTTGCCGTTGTAGAAACTGCAGTTACACTGGTCAAATGTGTGTTGGGTTTCCAAACTGTTGAAGGATTACGGAGCAACACGTCCTTTGGGGGCTGTAGCGAAATGTGAGTTTTAGCTTATTTATTGGGACCTGCATCAGGTCAGGTCCCAAAATTGCTACAGTAAATTCAGCCCATAAACACTACCTTTGGTTCTTCCTTCTACCTTTTTAACATCACCAAAATGACCCGTTTATTGGTTCAACAGTTAAAGCAGCTGTTAACCTGGAAAGGCTCAAAGTCGACCAGGCGCTATGGTACGAAAGATAAATAACCACGCTGATGCTGCCAAGACAATAGATCATGGCAGGCATCAATAAATAATTACATTTAAATGTCTCTTAATGAACCAACTTTGCTGACTGGGCTGATTTTTACGGCCTCTGATGAAACTGCACACACAAGGCATCCATAATACAGAATGTCATAAAAGACTGGCCAGTTAATGGCTCTCAGTGCTCTGACTGCCTTGATAAGAGCATCCTCAATTACACACTGATGGTGTGCTACAACTAGATATGCAAACACAGAGATATTTCTTTTGAAATGTTTGCCATCCTTAGCACAGCAGGTCTGCACTCATTAGTAATTGTAATTATGTAAGATATGTTTTATTAAGGTATTATGCAGCAGCCAGTAATCAAAAAAAGCAAAAGGTATGTCAGGTTGTAAGACAAAGGTATATCTGATTTTACTCATCTTCATGATTTCGAGCACCACCAAACCCAAGTTTTATTTTTGTGGTGCCCAGAAGTGTTACATTCCTTCTACTTCCTGTTTACACTCAGGGGTTGGAGCTGTCAAGAATAATCCACTGTCTCCTTTTTCACTCAGCACTTTCAAATCAGACCTATTGACCCTTTGTTGTCCATCTGTGTTATGCCTGAAAGAGGGATATGGTCAAAGATGTTCTCAGTTGAGAACCGAATTGATAGTGTCTGTAAGGAGACATTGTAAGTTTCTGTTTTGTGTCCATGGAAAATAAAATAGAAGTGCAATTGGTTTTAAGGTTGCCTATGAATTATTTTCTGTTAGCAGACGGCAGATGGTAGGAGTGAGCACTGTGATAATATTACTGTAGAGATAGTAAAGAATAACAATGATTATTATATCGTCCATCATGTATATTTGCTCTGTTGCTATTTTTTTTACTCTTACACTGAATGATCAATTTTAATTTGTTAATTTCATCTCAGCTTTTTTGGAACAGCAAAAAAATATATATAAATAACTAAAAGTCATTATTTTGTGTAAATTCAAACAATGTGTGTTTCTTTACACCAGCATCGGGTAGTAACACACAGCTAACAACATTGTCGTAATGTGTTGTTAATGTACCAAGTATTTTCCCACTTTTCAGGCAGTAATGATTACCGTGACACTGAAAAAAACAAAAAAAAATTTATAAAACAAATACAAACACAACCCACGCATTGAAAAATGTAATTCAAGAAATATTTCAAGATGGCAAGTGAGGAAACAGCCACACCCTAACTAGCTTCACAAGGACAAAACCTTTTAAACTTCCTTTCAAGGATAATAAACTTGTGATCTTGACTGATATACCAGTGAAAAACCAAAAAATTAAAAAACCAAAATTATCCAGTTGCAACTTTAGAAAACATGTGTGCATCCTCTTTCTGAATCACAACAAAGATTGTTTTTAAGCCTGAAAACAAATTTTGCTGTGTTTAAATCTGGACAGGATATCCAGAGAATATTAGAAACAGTTACATAGAGGGTCACTTTCCACATTTGTTTTTATCTACTTGTTTCATTTTGCAGTTTGCACTGTAGTTGTGTCCATTGAACTTCAACTAAATAAATTAAATATCAGTAAAGGCTTTTTGATTTTAGAGAAAATGGAAGCTAATCCCAGCAAGGCTCAGTTTTGACAAGGCTGATAAATTTTGATGTACACTCTGCTGCTGAAGCATTGGGTTCTCCAAAGTGAAATATTTGGTAAAAATCTGCTGTTAAAACATTAACATTTTTATAAACAGAATTGCTCGGTGCATGTCATCTCTAAAGTTAGATGTTTTCAGTCATTCCATGGCGTGTTTACGTATGTGTGCTCATGAAATATGTCTCTCCTCCTGAACCGTGACATGAATGACAGACACAAAGTCTGACTGAGGAAACAAAGAACGTTTAATCCAGGCATGTTTCACATGAAGGTGGCGAGCGAGACACTCCTGAAGATACAATGGTCTCTTATCAACATGGCACCTTCTTAATTATTCATCAAGGTGTGAATGCATGTGTATGTGCTCATGTCTGGGGTGCTGAGGCCTGGGAGGCTTTGTGAAACGATGAGCATGATATGACACATGAAACAGGTGCAGTGGCGGCGACGCACAGCATGTGGCCAAACACATAGAAAAGCACACACACACACACGCACAGTGGGGTAATTACATGCACGTCACCCGTAGCCAGCTGTGGGTTATAAAACAAAACAATATCAGTTTGATTGTGTCGTGAAGCGACTTTGAGAATCTGAGAAGACAATGGGGAGGACTGCTGGTGGAGCCATACCACTCCACTTTCCTAATTTATTTTGCTACTCATGCATACACACAATTACGTCCACACATACTCAAACTTTTTTGCCCCTCCAACATTTATCATCGTAAATAATTAATGTGGATTTGTGCGGCAGCTCAGATATCACGCTGGTGATTAGAGGAAAGTGCAGTCCTGGGTTTCGCTGTGGGCTTTCTAACCCAACAACAAAAAAGCAAATTCGTTTAAACTTGTATTGAACCAATTCATCAGGTTAAGTGGACAGAAAACACCAACAAATCACTGTACCTTATCAGTGGAAAAAAAAAAAGTCTGCCCTTGGTGGTGACCTTGTGATTGTCAGTTATTTTTCTTCTCAATTGAGAAAACAGAAAGTCTGCAACAGATAATCCGGTGATCGAATAATGCCCTCTTTAAACCATGTTTTGAAACAGCAGAAAAATAGGAGATTAGTGAAAGCCACCGTCAGCATGTGGAGTCTTGGTTTTAGCACCTCAGGGATATATATGTATAAACATGATCAAAACTTATATAATGTGTCAATAATAATAAAGTGGTCATTTTATCGTATCAGCAATGACTTGACCTGTGAATGAAAGCGTACTGTAGTACAGTATACACACAATGTCTTCCAAATTAACCATAGCGTTTAATCCCAATATATCAATTCCCCTGAGAATTGATATATTGGTTGGTTGACAGTTGTTCCTTAGGATTTCCATTGTTTTGATGATGAACTCAAAGGTCCTCTGAGAGATGACCAAAGCTTGTGATATTGTTTTATAAGCCAATCATATCTTAAACTTTACCACAATGTTATCCCTGACCTCTCCGCTGTATGTTCACTAATGTCAAATCTCTACAGCTGCATTTACAGATTATGTGCATTTTGGTTGACTTTTGAAGGTAATTGGTCACACTGGATTGTATTCAGTATTATAAGATCAACAGAAGACAAGGGCAATTGCATGTCACAATTTTTGAGAATCTGTACTTGTAAAGGACAACCAATTCTCAAATATTTCTACATAAGAAGATGTGATAGTACCACATAGAACAAAGATGGCTAGATAAGAAACTAACTAAAAAAACACATGGCTGACTTTGTAGAAGCATCAATCAATATGTGATCATTAGGCATCCTGTCCCCATACAGTGATAAGCTGAAAGTATATCCAGTAGCCAGCCCAGGGGACTCTTAGGACAGCAGCATACCCAGATACAAGTACAGACAGAGTAAACAGACTCATAAAATCCACATAGAAGAGCCAATTATGGCCAGAACCTGACATCTCCTTGTCGTAAAAGCTACAGGAAGCCGTAACTATCGGGCAGAATGTGAAATACAACTAGTTGTTATTGCCACCCATTTGTAGCTATTAAAAGCAACCCCAGAGACCTGCGGTACACGAGGTAAGGAGGGCATTCTGCCTGCCTCGCCTCACCTTATGCCAGAGCTCTGGGAGGCCTCCAGCAGGGGCCCCCTGTGCCAAGCAATCCTCTCTGTGATCACCTGATTTATCATCACCCTTCCACAGCTAATGTACCAGGTTCTCTGGCTCAAAATGATTGGCCCACACTGACAAAAACCGGCTTTATTACTATCTGCACTGGCATCAAAGACCAAGCAGCTTGTATTATTCATAAGATCACCCACATTTCCTCATTGAAACATGAGCTACATTATGCGGAGTGCAAATGCGGCGCTGATTTATGGGCTGTTTGTTGTGTACAAACACATGAATGGAGAAGATGTAAAGACCCTTGAAATAATGCAGCTTTGCAAAGCAGAAACAGGCAAACAGGGTGAAAATGGAAGAAAAAAAACTCCAGCAGCTACTAAAATGATGAATCACACTGTCTGTTCAAAGGCAAAAACTGGCCAAAAACTATCAATTTAATCAAAATCAAACCATTTTTTCAGATTTTGCCCTTGTTTTTCACATTATTTCCTCACCCGCTTTTGTTGCACAGACATTAAAGGAAAAAAAAAAAAGAAACTTGCTCTGTCTCCCATTCTCACCCACACAGCTCAAACACACTCCCAGCCAAACACTTCAAATCACTCTCATCAGTAATCCACAGGAGTGTTTGAGGCTTTGCTGGTCCAAGGCTATTGATTTTGCAGCGCCGCAGCATTCAGCGGTCATTTGCAGTGATGAGGGAAGACAATCTTGGCCAAATCATCCCTGGCATTCATTAGGAGGCCAACCGGAGGAAACCAACTAGAGTCTATTGAAACTTAATCAAGAAGTGGTGCAGGCTAATGGCGAGTTTGTCTTGGCTCTCCCTGCGGAGCGGTGTAGCCGCAGGAAGTTTCGAGGAAGTAAAAATCAACACTGCAAAGTGTTTCTATCAGTTCTCAATACCACACAACATAGCAGCAGCCCCAGCATGGCTTCTTTATGTTTAGCTTATAGGAGGTGAAGCTGCATCTCCAGAACTAATGTGTTGCCACTTGTCAATGCAGCATGAAAAAGATTAAGCATCACCATTCAAAAGATTAATTTGCTATACAAAGGACACAATGTGTCATATTTTAGACAAATATACATAAAATCATTAAAATATACTTTCAAAGATGCACTGAAACACATATTTAGTATTTAAGTACTTGATACATTTTCTTTCACATAGTGTTTCTCAGTTAATCCAAATTCTAAAACTAAATTGATTTCATTCCTAAGCGACTTGTCCAGATAACGAGCAAAAAAAGAAAAAGAAGAGGTTTGGATACTTGCAGCGGTCACAGCCAGAAATAAATTCAACATGAAGCAGAGTCATTCATTACAATTATTATCAGCTACTAAAATATTCAGAACCCAACCAGATCTGCACGCAGTGGCACGTAGTAGTCACCTGATAAGTATGTGTATTCATTGCCATCTGCTGGTCAGAAACTGATGTCGCATGTCCCTTTCAGCTGTACATGTCACTGTGGTGTGGAGTTTAAATAGTTTAAAGTTCAAATCAGTGTAGTGATTTACTAATTCTAATGTTTTACTAATTCTTTTTAGTAAAACCTTTATATTTCATTCTTTGTTTTGGGGGGGTTATTCATTTCATCTGTCCTAAAGAAAATCCAATGTGAACAATTGCCCACAGAAGTGACCTAATTTTAAAATAGTCTATTTGAGTGTACTTTGTGCTTAGCATATACCCAGTTGTTTGAGAATATCAGTGAAAAAACAAAATCATGAACACCAAGGAACACACCAGAAGGGTCAGGGAGAAAGTTATGGAAAATGTATATAACTTTATCCAAATAGACATCTCAAAGACATTTTCAATATCAATCAAACGATGCCTTGCAAGACGCTTACAAGTAGTCAGCAAGTTAAATAAAGTAGAAAACTGTCAGTGTAGGCTTAATAAATAATAAGCTGTGCTGTCTCTCAGAACCATTACTCACTCTGAAGATGGTGTTGAAGTAACAAAGACTTCAGAGTCAAGTTTTGATAGACAAATGAAATAAGTGTTGATGTTTATAACGTTTAATAATAACATAATTCTTTCTAATTATGTTATTATTAGGAAGAATAACATAATGTCATGTTTAATTGGATGATGGAAAAGGTTTAAACAAAATACATAGGTGAAGTTGTGCAACAGTTAAAAACTATAAAGAGTTATAAAGAATGAATCAAGCATGTAACATTAAGGAAATATACATGCTTAAATGATTTTAAAAAACAACTAAATTAATTCAAATGCTTTGAAATTCAGAATTTTTTCACAATTTTTGAATATCTTCATAATTTATTGTACTTGTGGGGAAGCTACAGCAAATGTAAACCTGAAACTGAGTTGGACCAGATCAATCTTTTGTTGCAGCTCTTTTATAGCACAGGCAGATGAAAGTCTGCTGCCAGCACCCGGTGCCGTGACCTCAGCGTGCTGACTCTACACTTGCATGGTGGGCCAACACATCTGGCTCATTTTCAGTGATAGCTATCCAAACAGACGTGCAGGCTGTTCCGAGCCTCCTGCTGTACATGGCGGAGATCAATTAGCAGGAAATGAGGCGGAGAAACATTGACGTATGTGGCGGGTGAAAGATGGGGAAACAACATGTTGCACTTTCACATGGTTCTATACCCATTAGTAAGTGTTGTAGATGAAGTCTGATGGCAGGGATAACCCCGTGGAGTGAGATATCTGTCTTTAAAAGTTGCTTCTTGACTAAAATACTAGTCAACAAATGTTCCAGTTTTTTAGCTGTTTCTATTGCTGTCAACTCAGTAAGTTTTGTTTATGTTCAGGTATTTTTTTTCCCCCCCAAGTAGATAATATTGCCAAACATCTTAAGTCATAAACATGGACTTGAGGAACATCCTAATCTTGATGCAGGTGACTTTACATGATATTGCTCCACCATTTGTGAATAGAACAGCTCCAGGCACCAGGCAAGTTTGTGAAGCCAAACACTGATGTTAGATGACAAGGCCTGGCTCACAGTCTTTGCTCTAATTCAAGCCAATGGTGTTTTATTGGGTTAAGGTCGGGAATCTGTGCAAGCCAATCAAGTTCTTATGCGCTCATCCGTGTCCTCGTGGTTCTTGTTTTGTGCACTGATCCATGTTGGAACAAGAAGGAGCTGATGCAATACAAAAAAGCCCCAAACCATAATCCCCCTCTGCAGAAAATTCACACTTCAATAATTTTCTCTCACAGTGTTTATGAGTTATTCCACATTCCAAAATAATATTTATTCAACTCCCAAGGACTGCATCATTATATTATGTGCAATATAGCACAACTGACAATAAAACCACAATGAGGCAGCACTATTCACTGCAATTATTATCAATTACTAAAATAGTCAAACCCAACAACACCTGTCCACAGTAGGACAAAGCAGACATTTGTCCCAAATGTCTATTTATTGTTGTCACTGTAGTTTGGAGTTGGTTAGCAATCACTGATATGGATTTTAAATAAATGGGTTAAAACAATGCAGTCAGATGTAGACATTTAGTGAAGCTACCAGAAATTTTACTTAAGTATAAGTGGCGATACTTCAAAATAATATCCCAAACAATAACAATATCACATATTTGTCTGAAAAATTAAAGTTCAAATTCAATTCAAGTAAATCCAACTAGTTACTACCCACTTCTGGTTGTTTGATCTTATGCCTGCCTTTCCTTCCTCATTTTTTTCCCTATGAAGTGGAATGAGAGCAGGAAACCAAAGAGGGATGTTTGTTTTGATCCTACATCTTCACTATAGACTCTGCCAGCATCTGCTAATACTCTGAGCACACCTGGCATATTACACAGGCTTATATCCTGCTCCTCAACACCTCACAAATGTGCTGATCCAGTCTCCCATTGTATAGTCCTTTCTCAGACTGTATGGCAGTCTCTGCCCAAGTGTAATTAAATCCTAATCCTCCTGCTGACAAAAGCAGAGGTAGCATTCATTCATTTTGCAGCTGAGAATGCCTGATGGATAGCCACTAAAAGGTTAGGAGTAACACTGGGGTTTTGTCTGATATATTCACCCTACTGCTGTGAAGTCTGGACATTTTTCTTTCCTCTATTCTTCAATATTTGTCAAACCGCTCCAGGGCAGCTGTGGCTACCATCCAGTAGCTTTCCATGATCAGCGTGTGAACGTGTGCGTGAATGGAAATGTCTGATTTCATGTTAAGTGTCTTTGAGTGTCCTACTAAAAGGTCTGATGTCAGGGCTGTGCTGTGATGGTGCAGGGGTTTAGCACAACCCATGTATGGACGCCTTAGTCCTCGACACAGACGTCGCAGGTTTGATGCCTGGCAACCTTTGCCGCGTGTCTTTCCCCCTCTCTCATTACCAACTGTCCTGTCAATTAACTATCAAATAAAGGCCACTAGAGCCAATGAAACCTTAAAAAAAGAAAAGTCTGATGCCATTTCAGTTTCATTAGCTGACGATACGTGTTAGTTCAGCAGACATTATAACAACAAAGTGATGGGCTACATTGAAAAAACCCAGTATGGGCCATTTGCACTCATTTCTCAAACTAAACAGAACATCCTGAGATAACCAACAACAACAATCAAATAATTTTAACAACATCATGGCAAAACAATGTAAATGACTCAGTCGAGGAGGACAGTCTCCTACACAACACCCCTCACGGTAGGTCCAACCACAATTTGCACGTTCAGTTTTGATGAAGTGACCACTGTAGTGTTTATGTCACGCTATGTACACAAACAGCTGGCCATGTTCTCATGTGAACACGCTGACTCAACCCCTTAACCGTAATTTCTTTGTAACAGCTGCACATTAGGCCACATGTTTACCCAGCTCTGAGAGATCAGTAGGTGTGCGTGAGCTCCAAAGATATCAGGTTAGTGACTAACCAAAACTCCTACTGTAAGTAAAGCTGGGAACAGAGGGGGCGAATGAACTTGGATTTTCCACAAACTCAAGCCATGTTCTCCACTGTTTGATGGCATGAGTGCTCTGCTGCACAGGCAGGTTTTACATGACATCGGTGGTTTTGAATCCAGCTGTAAGCAGGTTTTCTGCTGTGCTGGCTACACAGTAGTGTGTCAGAACATGTATATGCAGGATGAACGGCAGTTCTGTTTGTTCACATTCCTGACCATAAGGAAGCACCTCAACGTACCAGCAGGAGGTCACCTGGAAATTTCATCAGTTTCTTTTCAGTCTCTGATTTAAAGCCTATTGACTTGTGTGTCTTTTCCAGATGTTGGCTGTTGAAAGACGGTAGACTCTAGTGGTATACTGTCAAAAGGATTTTAACCCTTATGTTTTTGTGTGGGTCAACTTTAATCCTTTTCCAACTTTTGGTATGCAAAATGCATCGTGCTTCATGTTATTGGCACAAGGTTTTATGATAGCATGAGAAATTTATATCTCTGCACAAAAGCATTTTCAGCAATTTTAAAAATTCTCCAAGTTTCAAAAATAGCAGAGTGATATTTGTGATGTTGTGGTTCACATATGACCCAACAGGAAATATTGGCTTTGCATGCACAGCATAAAAGCTTTATGGATAAATATTGTTTTCCATTTATCTGACTTTAGGTTGCTTGGTTTAAAAGAAAAACTCAAACATCCCTTTCTGCATCGAAACTCCCCTACCTCATTCTGAACTGATACATCGCCCCCTTGGTGATTTTTGCGACTGGTCTGGGCCCCTCCTCACATTGGGACGCCAAATCTCCAAAGATGCCTGAACCAACTTAACTGACACTCTCTGAACCGAAACACGAATTTTAGCTGTGTGTATCCAGGATATCTTTCTTTTGGTCATGACCCCTGCAATGGACTGGCGCCCTGTCCAGGGCATATCCTGCCTCTCGCCCAAAACGTCTCGCTGGAGATAGACACCAGCACCCCTCCCGACCCCAGCAGGGACAAGGAAGGAAGGAAGGAACTAACTCTAGGCCTTAAGATCCTGCCCATTATTTTTCATTGTTCGTTTTATGGTTAAACTTCAAATTTTCACACTCTTTTCCGTCTTTTATTAAAGAAAAGATAGAGTATGTATCTTGTCAGCCACCCCCTCAAATATATGAATACATTTTTGGTCATGACTAGTTTTGTTTAATAGAAACAAAACAGACTTCTTAACTTCTTCCAACCTAAAATCTACTGTGTGACTGTCAGTTCTGATTGACAGAGGGCCCGACGGCACCGATTGTATGTCAGCCTCACTTTTGCCAGTAAAAACAAGCAATGTGCAAGACAGGCAGGAGAGACAGTAACAGTCCAGGACTGAGCCTGAGAACAAGTAAATTAGCAAGCAGCAGCACAAGAATTCACACATTTAGATTTTCCAGTCAGTGCAAGGTGCGAGTGTGCCTAGAGGTGTGTTTATCTGTGGATGTGAAAGCATCAGGTTGTGCATGTTTGTGAGATAGTTAAGGGCTCCGACAGCCTGAGGAAAGAAGTTGGTAGAGACTATTCTAGTCCAGATCTCTCCTAGCTATTATTAATACACAATAATTCACATTAATAGGATGGAGCTAATATGTTTTGATCTTCCTATGCAGTCACAAAAAGAAGCAGTATGCTTGATGTGTTCATCCAGATGCATCTTTAAATACAAAGTTCGCATCAGTCTTCAGCATCCTGTGGATGAAATTGAGGTACATTTATAAAGGCTTACTCTGGGTACATTTCATTCTTACAAGCAGGATGGTCTTTAGTGAAACGGTTTTCCTTCTCACAAATCATGCCTGCAGCGACATATCGAAACACACGTACAGGGCCATAAACAAACTGCTCTTTTGGTTGCTTTGGTCCGATTCCATAGCCGTAGAAGGTGAAACATCCAAATCCTAGCAACTGGAGAGGGCCTGGAAGGTGAAGACCACAGTGGTGCCTGTGGTCATCGGGACCCTCGGGGCAGTCACCCCCAAA
>CAEFZY010026605.1:0-29467 GCA_903066815.1 Brachyrhaphis roseni
ATACAGACGGTACACAGAAAGAGTTTTCAAAGTTTTAATAATATACCTTAGCTTTTCTTTCCAAACAGAGCCTGTGATGCAGCAGTAACACAGCAGCAACACGGTAGCACAGCACTAACAGGGCTGGTTAAAAAACATACCGGTAAAAGTCACTGAGAGCTTCTTCATCTTCCTCCTGAGCACTGAGACGTTACATTAAACTTGCGTCTTCCTTGACACATATATTCCCCCTGTCTCACTCTTACCTTTTCTGCTCGAGCGCCCCCTGGTGGCCTTTGAAAAAAATGCATAAATAAGCCACATCATTGTATAAGCCGCAGGGTTGAAAACGTGTGACAAAAGTCGCGGCTTATAGTCCGGAAATTACGGTACTTATAGTATAAGTAAAACCATGCTTATGCATGTTATTAGTATGGTTTCACTTATAATGTTTTTAAGGGTAATTAAATGTTATTACCTGAACTTAAATCAGTTTTAGGTCAGTTAGTTTTATCAAAATTATTTTATTTTGCTAAATGCTGGAGAACTTAGCAAGAACATTTCTTTTTTTTAGATTTTTTTATTTTATTTTATTTTATTTTTTACATTTTATGTATACTGCACTGCAAAAACACAAAACCTTACCAAAAAAAAGTTTCAGTTCCACTGGCAGATTGTTTCACTTATAAAATGGGAAAAAATTTTTTGGTGAAATAATCTGCCAGTGAAACTGGAACTTTTTCTTGAATATTGGGGATTATTGACTTAAATCAATCTCCTATTGTATTTTATTTCTTTTATTTAACCAGGTAAACCCCATTAAGATCTAGATGTCATTTTCAAGAGGGACCTGGGCAGAAGTCTGCAATACACAGCAACCTGGTTACAAAATAAAACTAATTAATACATATGCACAAGTGTAAACAATAGAAAACAATTTAAAAGCAGTGACACTGTTTAACAGAATCTTGTTGCCTGTTTTTAAGAACCGCTCAAAATAAATCCATTGAAATCAGTTCTGACATCTTAAGTTCAGACTGGAGCTGATTCCAGGCTGTAGGAGCAACACACTGGATGCTCGCTTCCTCTTTTCAGTTCGAATATGTGGAACATGCAGAAGAAAAATGTTATTAGAGCGTAAAGAAAGGGAAATAACAGATCTATGTAAGAGAGAGCTTAAGTATGCTGGAGCCAAGACGAGTAGAGATTTATAAATCAAGATCATCAGGTGATTGTTTCTCCGTACATGTTGCTGATGAGTTACTTGTAAGTTTGTTTTATCTCATTTCAAGCATACTATGATATTTGCGCTAAATTAGACCAAATACTATTTAGTGTTTTGTGTTTTTTCAGTGCATCCTGGTGAGTTTTCCTCTGCGGCTTCATTAGAGGCAGCAGCTGTCCGTCTGTTTTCACAGATGTGTCGTTTCCTCAGCAGGACTGTTCAGCACATCGATCTTCAGATTTTAATACAGCAATGCGTTTGGTCAGGAACTGAGGAAAAAATGAATCTTTTGTTTTTCTGTAACTTATGATGGCCTCGTTCAAACCGTCATTACTGTAAAATGTGATCTTATTTCAAGATAATTACATCTCAATAAGAAAAGAAGCTTCAGAGCAGAACAACATAATTGACACAAAATCAGACGTATTACAACTTTATTCTAATGTTACGAAATTAATTCTAATGTTACTAGTCTATTCTCTTATTTTTTTAAATTTTTCTTATTATGGCCCTGATACTCCATCATATGTTTCTGTCTTATTTTATAAATATATCTGTTTATTAACGTGATAAAACCTGAATTTTCTATTTATTCAGTCAGTATTTAATACAGCTGACACAGAATAACGTAAATGTTTTTTAGTCAACATATTTATGAATAATTTAACCTTTATGTTATGATATAAGAGAAAACTCAGCTTTTTAAGAAAATGGCCACTTATCAATTAATCAGCTATCAATTAAAGTTGACTGGTTTTGATGATTAAATCCCGATCTTCTCTCCCGGTTAGATGGTGCAGATCGCACATCGACGATATGAGGTCATCGGGGCGCCGCAGGTTCTCCTCAAAGCCAGCCGGAGGTCGCCGGTCCTCCCGCCCCTTTCCCCGCAGCGCTCCACCGCCGGACCGGACCGGGCCAGACCTCGGAAACACTCGCAGGTTGGTCGCCAAACGGCCAACGCAGCCCATCATCCATCGGGTCGAACAGAAACAGACTTCCTCCTCCGTCTGAGAAGGAAAAGCATCAAAGCCAGCGATGGACGGCGCCTGACTGGTGCCCCTAGTGGAGGCGAGCGGAAGGGCGACACCGGCCTGTGGATCGGGCCGACCGAATGAAACATGGTGTCTTCCGCGTCAGTAATGTTACCTCAGACGAGACGATTCTCGGACCGATCGAACGTCCGGCACTTCGTAGACGCTAGCGCCGCGACTCTGCGAGTTTTCAGCCGACATCTTGTTTCTGCGTTGTGCGTCCATATTGTTTACACGACGATGCTGCTGTCGGAGCGCACGAAGCTTTACGTCCCGCATGCAGCCATCAAACCAGTTTACAGCAAACGTCTCCTTTATCTTTAAGAAGCGACGGTTAGCTGCGAGGTTTTAACGGAGAGAACGGCGGGAGGAAGTGAAGCAGAGGAAGACGGAGAATGTTGAAGAGCAGCGGCGTCAAACTCACAAATTTATTAATAAAACTACCTACACTGCAAAAACACTAAACTTTACCAAGTTTTTCTGTCCAGTTTCTACTGCAAATATATATAAACATGAAGTGAAACTAACTTACAAATATCATGTTGGCAACATCCAGTTTGTTTTAAGTAAATAAATTCAAATATTGATGAAGAAGTTCCAGTTCCACTGGCAGATTATGTCACTTCTAACATGGGAGAAATATTTTGATATTAGTGAAATAATCTTTCATCAATATTAAGGAATTATTGACTTAAAAAGCCTCTATGTTTTGCTACATTTGTTAGTTTCCTCTACAATGTTTGCTCTACAAACTGGACAAAATTCCTTTGGGATGTTTTGATGAATTGTTAAAAGATTGCAGTTTTCTCCCCATTCGATTTCTACTACATAAAATTACATATTTAATATTTTTTAACAATGATGGAATCCAGCTCTATACAAATAAAACTAATTTGATTAAACTGATAATCAAATTAGTTAATCAGTTTGAACTAAACTGATAAACAGTTTAAACACACAATTGTTGAAGTTTATCTATGTGGCCCTCTAGTGTCCAACCTGCAGCTCCTAATAGCTCTGACTAAAAATAATAAGATTTAAGATTAGATAAAGTAACAGATGCAGGTTTTTACAGCAGTTTATTAGCGGTAATGTAGATATAAAAAAAAGAATGAATTTCTGTCAAAAATCTCTGAAATTTTCTAAAAAATTGTTAACATTTTTAGCTTTTAAAACTCGGAAATTTTCAAACTTTTTTTTCTACAAAATATCTAAAATTAATCTCAGGATTTCTTTTTTTTTTTTTTTTTTTGCAAATTGTCAATTTTTAGAGCTCAATAATTTCCATAATTTTCTTTGGGTTGTAAAAGTTGCAAACTTCTCGTCTAGAGGGCCAAATAAATAGCTACAACGTGCCGGATTTGGCCCATGCGCCTTGAGTTTGACACACACATGTTGTAAAGGAAGGAATTAAGCTGAAGTGATGCTGAAGAGGGGGAAGCGGATGTTTGAAGAGGCCAGACCTCTGAGGGCGACGGAGGAGGAGGATGATGTCATGTGAGCGAGGGCAGCAGGAAGTGGATTAGCTCGTCTAAATCTGAAGGTTTGCAGGAAAATGCAGGAAATCTTGTGAACGGGAGACGATCGGAGCGTGTTGGGATGTCGGGCGATCTCGTTAAGCCGCATGTCGCAAAAAAGTATTTGTTGAAAAAGTGTGAAAAACAAACTGGTCAATCCATGAAGGGTAGTTCTCCCAGAGATTGTCTGATTAGTGCTTACCTCCACCTGCTGGCCAGACGCAGCCATTGCATCTGCGTGTCTTTGCTTCATCAGCAGAGGCCGTCATAGAATATATTTTCTTCATTATTTTGCGTCTTAATATTTATCCCTATTTGCTTCCATCTGGAATAAACTTCCATTAAGGAAATGTGCAAATAACCTGGTGAATCCAGATCAGTTTCTTTAATAATTACACTGCAAAAACTAACTTTTACCAAGTATTTTGAGTCTGGTTTCTAGTGCAGGTATCATAGAATACCTGAAATAAGAGAAAAACTGACTGACAAATAACTTTTCAGCAAGAAACAGAGCTTGTTTTAGGTAGATAATTTGTTAAGTTTTAGTTATAAATTATATCTAGTAATTAGTTTTAGCTCAAAAGGTAAAATTATAGCTAGTAGTTATATCTACAGGTAATAGCTATTCTAGTTTTTCTATTAGCATCAGTTATAGCCACTCGCTGTAGTTATAATTTATTTCTCCACTGTCAGATTATTTCACTTACTAGTAGAACTTTTTCTTCAATATTAAGGAATTATTTACTTACAACAAGCTCCTGTTTCTTGCTGAAAAGTTACTGTAAGTTAGTTTTGTCTTATTTCAAGAATACTAAGGTATTTTCACTAGAAACTAGACTCAGAATGCTTGGTAATGTTTTGTATTTTTGCAGTTTAGGGTTTATTGTTGTTATTTCATAGTATTTTCTTTGCCTCCTGCACTTGATAATGTGACTCACTAAAGTTCTGACGTTCTGAGTTGAACCATCTGAACTCTTTTTATTTTCTCTTCATATAAACTCAGAGACTGGAGTTAAAAATGTTTTCTTTTATGTCACGGCGGCCATTTTATCTCTGGTTTGCTCCGAGCTTTAACAAAGTCTCCTCCTGCTCGGACAAAACGGCTTCGTTCAGACGTGGCCAGCATTCGGCCCGCTGATCCGATTGCACTGGACGGCGCTAAATTCAGGTGTGAAAGAATGCAAGGCGGCTCATCCTGGACTATTTTAGCTTTAGCTACAGAACCTGCAGGCCTAACATCCAGTGGAGAACAGGGTTTCACTCACTCATGTTCTCTAAGAGTAGCGCAACATTTTTACTCAAGTAAAAGTAAAAAGTCCAAGAAATTACTCAAGTAAGAGTTAAAAAAAATGCTAAAAAGTCTCCTCAAGTACTGAGTAATTGGTGAAATATCCTCCATTTAATGTTTAAAAATTACATCACATGATGCACCACATTGAAATTTGAAAAAAGTTTAATATTTTTAACTTTAAAACTCAGAAATTTCCATGTTCTATGATCTCTGTTTTTTTCTAATCTCAAAAGTTCTGAGATTTTCTAGAATTTCAGAAATTATTCTCAAAATAGTTTTTTCCAACAAATTGTAAACTTTTTAAACAGAATATTTCTTAGATTAATCTCAAAATTCTGAGGCTTTTACTAGAAAATTTAATCTAAAAACTTTAATTTTTTTTCTAGAAAGTGTTCAACTCTTGAAACCCAGAAATCTTCTTTATTTTTTTTTTTCTAGAAAGTTTTAGTTTTTTCTAGAAAATTTTAGACTTTAATGATTTATCATAATTTGTGGGTGATATCTGGATTATCAGGGACGGATGTTCCTGTTCTGAACGAAGCCGGGACACGGAGAGGTTTGTTAATGAAAGCTACATGCTAACATGACCTCAAAATAACTAGAAAAAAGTATTTTTTTAGTTTGCTGCAAACGACTAAAACATAAAAACATTTTTATGTATTTTAATTGTTTTACATTTGCAGATTATCTAAACGGTTTTTCTCTGAAACAGAAAATGCTTTTATTTAGCTTTTAATTTGTTTTAAGAGGCTGAAAATGTGCAGAAACTCCTGAGAGTTTTAAATGAAAACAACTGAACTTTTCTTAGACGTTTCGACTTCCATCCAAACGGTTCCTTCTGTTCTGACGATTAATTGGATAAAAAAATCAATACAGTGATGAGTTGATCTGTTGATTATTATTAACCAATCAATAATTAGATATCAATTGGTAATTATTAGTTGATTTTTTTTTCTTTCTTTTTACAGAATTTGATTCAGTTGAAGCTAAAAATGTGCCTACAGGAGATTTGGGTAAAACAGCTCAGAATTTTTTTAGAAAAAATTTGGATATTTGAGTTTGGGAAGTTTTAAAACTTTTGATTCTTTAAAAACATTTTCTTTTTTTTCTTGAAAATTTCTGAGATCAATCGCAAGATTTCTGAATTTTTTGGCAGAAATTTACTCTATTTTTTGTTTGCAATACACAATACCATCATATAGAAAATATTTACAAATAAATACATTTTTTCACTTATTTAATGCAAAATGCTTAGAACTTTTGTACAATTTTGAAAACTGCATTTTTTGAATCTCTGTACTCCAATTAACGATTAATCTGGTTAATCGTTTCATCTTTAGTCCTAAAGTTTCTGTCAAACTGCCTGAGGAGACGAGTCCAGGCTGCGCTGTAGGTGTTAGAAAGATGAAATCTGAGGCTCTTCAATGTTGGTTTTTCATGTTTTACATGAAAATATTCATTTAAAACTCTCAAGATTAAATCCAGGCTGACTGAAAATCTGCGCCAGCGTTTTTCAGAAACTCCCTTCAGATCCAGAGGAAGCAGATTAAACTCTAAACGTTGTTTTTGTTTCTCTATATAATCTCTCAGCTTCACTGCCATGCATCGCTCAGTACTTGAGTAGAGAATAATAATTTATTTCCTTTTGTTTTCCGTACTTCCTGCAGAGGTAAAACTTGTGTTTTATTATTTAAGTACCGTTTGTGTTACGTGTTATGGCTGGTGACCATGCATACATCTCAAATATATCGTCATTTTTGTTCTTGTTTGCTTTTGTTGAGTTGCATTTCTGTTGAATTTTATCCAGATCCAAACTCCTCGTTTGGTTCTGGAGTCAGAAATGTGTTTGTAGAAGGAAGACGTTTAATACGAGCTGAAATCTGACTGGTGGCGTTTCCCACCAAGCGGCCATTTTGGGAGGACTATTTTTAGCGGCGGATTAACACGTTTTGCCTGGTGGCATTGTGTTTCATTCATTTGGAAATCTGTTTAAGAGAAATAAAGATATTGCTGATGGTTTTTATGTTTGAGAAAAACATAAATCCTCCTTTTGAAGAGCCTTGATGTGTGAACAAAATGATGTAATTTGTGTTAAATCAAACCAAATCAGCTCCGTGCAGTATTAACATTTAACGCTTTGTTATTCCAAAAGCATTTATCGTATTTTATGTTGCGTTATGTATGCTTTTTTTATTTTTCCATAGAGTCTGCAAATCAGTTTGTATTTTTTTTCAGATGCCAGGACTTTTTTGTTCTTTGTTTTTCTTTTGGAAATATGTAACAAAGCGTCACCGTTTGACTGTTCTCCCTTTATTTCATTTAGATTTATTTTATCAAAGAGCCGATGTCCTGTATTGACTGCAGGCTTACTTCTATATTTGAAAAAAAATATTAAATGTATGTTTAATAATAAAAAGTTGCAAAAAAATAAAAAAAAATCTAGAAAATGAAAAGACAATTTACAAAATGTATTTATATTTTAAACTGCATGCACAAGACTGGGAAAGTCGTATTTAGAATAACAAATGGCAGTGCCTTCTTTGTATACTTGACACATCAACATCATGAAAAAGCAAAACGAAATAAATGGTTTTGTATCGATTTGATGTTTCGGCTTTCGGAGGAAAGACAGCTGAGTGGAGTTCACGTTCAGAAACAACCAATTTAATAAAATAAAGTTTATTTTTATGACTATATTGATGCTGGATTCAGTCCAAAAAGTTTTCATTTTTGAGTTTGCAGTATTTTAGCACCTGCTAAATGTTTGACTTGATATGATTTAGCTAAATTCATACTTGATGCAGTTTATCATTTTTAAATCAACCAATGTTTAATCAATTTACAAACTCCTTGCATCAATAATAAATCTTACTTTTAGCAGTTTTAGCACCTGAATATTCACAGAACTGGTTTCATAAACTGAACCTCCAGATTTAGATTTCTTGGATTATTTTTGTAATAAAATAATCCAGATGCGTACAGAAGTTTGAATAAGTGAGCGTGAGCCCAGCTGCTTAAACTGGTTGGTACCTGTTGAATCCTTGTTGTCTTCACACACATTTTGGTGTGAAATGATGAAATGAGAATAATTTTGATGTGTTTTGTACTTTTGCTGCGATGTACCAGAATGCTGTGATTTGGCATGCCCCCAATTTATATAAAAACAAACAAAAAAAACACCTCTGGTTGTGGTTTTTTGTCTGATTTTGTAACGAAACATTCAGAAGCATTTGCTCATGAAATCCTTTGGAAATAAGAAAATATCTCTTCATTAAAAACATAAAAACACATTTTAAAAAAATTAAATCAGAGAAAACATCCCAGTTGTGGTTTTGTTTTTGACCACAAGAGGGCAGCAGTGCGTTTACAACACCTGTGTGTCAACTCTAAGCAAACATCTTACATTTACAACAAATTCAAAAGGTAATTTAGTTTACAAACTTAACATGTAAATCAGGAATAACATTTTTATAATAAAACACACTCTCTCTGCCATCACATACTTTTATTATCTTTGATTAAAAAGTCTTTAAAATGAGCACAACAAATAAACAAGGCCACAGAAACAATTAAAGCGGGTTTTTTTTCTGTTTCTTTCTTAGCATTCATCTTCCAGTTACACCATTAAAACCAGACAGCGGACATCATGATGCACTGGTGCGCAAACACACAAAACAACAAACTTGTCTTCACAGTGTTCATCTACCAGGATGGAAACTGAGAAGAAAACACACACATACATACAAATACATTTAATAAACCTTTCATGGACATAAAATATCTGTTGGTTTAAATCCAGAGGCTGGTTGGCAGATAAAGGCAGTTCCTCACAAAGGAATAAAAAAAACATGTTTCAAGGGAAAATGTTGGTTCCAACAAGGATTCAGATAGTTTTCTTTTAATCGCTTGACTTTAAAAATTGTTTTTGTTCTAACAGCTTTTGTTTAGATATGAGTTTTAAAAAGTGTAAAGAAATAAAAGGGAACAACAGAGTTAAACCATGGTAGCCTACTTAATGTGTAAAACTAAAAAGCTATAAATAGGCAGGAAATTACAATGCTTTTCTCAGAATAACTTTTTTTTTAAATCCCGTCTTGGATAACTATGTATTTATTTAGATAATCACTGTGACGAAAGTGCGTTCTGATGCTATATTTAGAAATTAGCATGTAGCACAGTTAGCTTGTAACAAGCTGAAGTCGAATCGTTTCAAAACCGTTAAATACATAACAGACATAAGCCGTGGCTTCCTTGTTTGTGAATTTGCTCTTTTTATCGGTCAAAATCTCAAGTATATAGTTTTTTTATCCATATAAAACTGGTTGTGTGGTACAAAAAAGACGTACAGCCCAGCAACGCTGTAGATTACATCGAATCGGTCAAAATAAAATAATGGGAGCGGCCTGAACATGCTAATGCTAACACCCGGAGATAATTGCTGCGATTTTTAACCTTAATAAAAATCCCCCGGGGATATAAAACCTCAGACATTTCAGAGGTTAGGCAGCTTGTCTTCTCAACATTATCTGTAGGATTTTAAAGATTAATGAGAAGACGTTCTGACGCTGACATTGAAATTAGCTTGTAGCACAGTTAGCAGGTGACCAGCTGAAGTTGAACCGTTTTAATGGTATATTGCAAATTAGAGTGCAAAATAGATTTTAACTTAATTATTTGCACTGATCTCCTTTAGTAAGTCATCATAATTTAGCCTTTTACAGAAGACAATATTTTTATTTTTATCTAACTAATTCAGGGATGTCCAATGTGTGGCTCGCGGGCCATTGTCTGCCCTGGGGATTTTTTTTGTGTGGCCCTCGACCACAATTCAAGAATGGTTTAAGTTTGGTTTGCTAACTCAGGCAGTCGATGCAGATAAACATGTAAAAGAAAATGTTTGGGGTGGGGTCAAATCTTAAATGCCTCAAATGATGGGAGGCATTTAAAAAATACTAATAAAATCGCAAAATGGAGAATGTAAGGTACAACACAAAGTATTTATCTTTTGTTAATCTTTTTTTTTTTTTTCATTTAATTTGAAAGTAAATAGGACCAAGACATCCTATTATGTTAATTGAAAACCAGATTGGGCGCAGCCATTTATTGAATTTGGCCAAAAAGAAAAACAAATGTGATATCCTACTCTTGTTGATGAAAATACACTTGCAAAATTCCAGACAAATGGTAAGTGGCCTGTACTTGTGCAACATTTATCTAGTCCAGAGGACTAGAAAGCGCTCAACACTACATTCAGTCATTCACACCCCCACACACACATTCAAACAATGATGGTGCTTAGCTACATTGTAGCCCTGGGAAAGGGGGCTTTGACAGAAGCGGCCCCATGACCACCAGGGACAAGGGTCTAGTCCAAGGACACAACAACTTATTATTTTTCAAATAAAATACATTTAGCAATTGAAATAATTTATTTAAAAATTGGCCCCATGGTAAAAATTTTAGCATACTTTTCTTGTAGCATTGCTCCCATTAGCATAGCTACCACGTACCTCAATTGTCATGTAGGACAGCATTAAGCTAATTAAAATTAACATAATTAGTAAGCAGAACAGTCAATATTTAGCTAAATTAGCATGTAGTGTAGTTAGTTAGCATAATTAGCATTAGCATGCTACAAACTATGTATAGGTTTTAAAGCTACAAATAAGCTACATTGTAGCAATAGATTATGTTGAAATTATGCAAAAAAGAATTTATGCTACAAGAAAATTGTTCTGAGGACTAGTTTTTAGGAAAAGCGAACATCCTAAAAAACCCGCAGGGTAAAATCTGTCAGAATAATCGGGTCAGTCGACCTTGAGGCAACGCTCCGGCTCATCGGGTCAACAGAGTGAACAATAACACGAAGTAAACGCCTTTCACTGCCTTCGGCGAGACGGAAACACACACACACATACACACACACACACAGCAGGCGGCCGAGCAGGTGGAGGTAACCCCAGGCAACAGGAGGAAGAGGAGCTTCTTCGTCTTCAGCTTCGGATGAGGGTCAGGAACTCGTCGCGGGTTTTCGGGTCTTCCCTAAAGACTCCCAACATGGTGCTGGTGACCGTTTTACTGTTCATCTTCTGGACGCCTCGCATCACCATGCACATGTGGCTGAAGAGACGAGTGGAACGACGTGTTACGTTAAGAAATACACAGAACAATATTTAAATCTGGAGAAAGGCCAATGCAGGCCAAGATGGCTGCCGCTGGGGCGGAAACGATTAATCGGTTAATCATAATCAATTACTGAAGTAATGATCAACTAATTTAGTAATCGTTTAATCACTAACTGGAGTAAACAGATTTATTACTTGAGTCGAGAGCTGAAACGATTAAACAGGATTTATTATGAATCGATTGATGAAATAATTGTCAGCCAATTTAATAATTGATTAATCGCTAACTTAGACTTAATGTTCGAGTTTAGGGCTGAAACAATTCATCGGTTAATCATAATTAATCAATTACTGAAATAATTGGCAACTAATTTAATGATCGATTAATGGCAAACTTAGACTTATTGCTTGAGTTTAGGGTTAATCATGAATAATTATTAATTATGACATTTAGAATAATCTCAACAAATTTAGTCATCAATTAATCGTTAAATCAGAATAATTGGTAGAATAATCAATTACTAAAATAATTACCTACTTGAATCAGAATCTTCACATTTTAAATAAGAAAAATCAGAGAAGCGGCCAAACATAATATAGTACATTAAACCGTGTTCCAAATTATTATACAAGTGATATTTTCTCAGATTTTCTTAAATAGTCAAATGATGGTCAGTATAATTTTCAAGTCATGAATTATTACAGTATAAATCAAATTTTACTGAACGAAGCTCCCATGAGAACAGCATTTTTTTTCAAAAATAAAAAACTCAAAATGTTCCAAATTATTATGCACAGCAGATTTTCTAAACATTTTATGGATTATAAAGATCTGCAAATGGTCATTCTTTGAATGTGCAGCATTAAGTGGTCACATGTACTAAAATCAAAAGCTATTTCAATCAAAAACATCTTAGACACAGTTACATGTTAACATTGGACCTTCTTTCATATCACTGCACAATTCTTGCATCCATTGAACTTGTGAGTTTGTGGAAAGTTTCTGCTTGAATTTCTCTGCAGGATGTCAGAATATCTTCCTGCTGCTGTTTTGATATGAACTGCATTCAGATCTTCTGCTTGAGGAAACTCCAAAGGTTCTCAATCAGGTCAGATGTCAGAGGAGGATGGTGACCACACCATGAGTTTCTTCCCTTTTAAGCCCACAGCAGCCAATGACACAGTGGTATTCCTTGCATCATTCATTGTCATGATAAAGATGATTTTGCTGCTGAAGGTTTGGCTCTTCTTTTTGAACCATGAAAGAAAGTGATCAGTCAGAAAGTCCAGATACTTTGCTGAGGTCATTTTCACACCTTCAGGGACTCTGAAGGGGCCGACCAGCTCTCTCTCTCTCTCTCTCTCTCTCTCTCTCTCTCCCCCCATGATTTCTGCCCAAAGCATGACTCCACCACCTCCTTGCTCACCACCAATCCACTACTGCATCCATCTGGACCATCCAGGGTTGCACAGCAGTCATCCGTGAACAAGTCTGTTTGAAAATGAATCTTCATGTCCGGCTGGGCCCACTGGACCGGTTCTGCTTGTGAGCTCTGGTTAGTGGTGGCCGAATAGCAGGTTCATTCACCGCAGGCCTCTGGAGGTTCCTCCACCTTGAGGCTCCAGCAGCTTCAAATAACTGTTTGCTGCTTTGTAAGGGCATTTTAACAGCTGCTCTCTTAATCTGATGAATTTGTCTAACAGAAACCTTCCTCATTATGCCTTTATCTGTACAAACCATCTTTGTTCTGAATCAGCCACAAATCCCCTCACAGTACAATGATAACACTTCAGTTTTAGTTAAATATCTAATGTTTTCATTCCTTGTCATACACTATCTGATGGTTTTCATCAGCAGAGATCGTTTTTCTTTCCCATATAGCTTGAAACCTGTGGCCTGCTTAATAACGTGGAACATCCTTCCTTTAATTGAGCTCATCAGACAAAGTAATCAAATTTAATCTTTATGACACTTAAATCCAATTTGCATAATAATTTGGAACACAGTGTAAACAAAGCATTTGACACTGCAAGTCATTGATTACTGTTGAGTAAATTGGAGAAATACGGTATTATGTTGGTTGAGGCTGCTCTGGAGGACAACAAGGACGTCTGTCTGCTTTCGATTAAAGTGCAAAGAAATGAGGGATGAATCCAGACTTTAAATGATCTCATCTTACCACTTTCCCTCATGGCTTTCAGGCTTATAGTAGACCTCTTTTCAGGGGCTTCTTCAACATTTTGTGGTTTTTCTTTCTCTGTAAAAATGAAAAAAAAAAAGAGAATGTTATGGCCACCGTGGTTCTTTAATTACAGTAAAGGAAGATGATTATTATAAAGCTTATTAAATACAGCTGAGTATGTGTTTACACTAATGTGATGAAAGTCTTGCAAAGGCGATATTATCTAAAATCATTAAATAATTATAATGATTCTGTAATAAAAATAGGAACAAATGTAACATGATGAGACGTTAAAGTAACACAGGACAGTAACTGCTTCATGTTTTAGTGAACTCTTACCTTTCCTGTGCTTAATATAGCCACAAATCACAACCAGAATCATGACCAGAAGCACAATTGGTACAGTCACTGCTGCAGGATGAATCACTGAAATTACATGGTTAGTTATTGAAACTAAACCATTCACCAGTTCACCAGTTACAGACTGTAACTCAGTCCACTGCTGTTGGTACTAACATGTGTACTCAATCATTTTTGACATGTGGCATTAAAGTCATAATGTGAACACCATCAGAACCAGAATTTAAAACAAAATGCAATTGTCAAATGAAAAAAGCATCCAATCCAGTCTGGTCTCATGTAAAAAAAAAAAAAATGGTTGTTTAATCATGAATAAACTGAGTAACAAAGTTTTGGGGTTCAGTTTTAATATCCACAACTGATTACAACCAGACCTTTTAAAAAGGACACATAGAAATATTTGCAGCTTACCTTTAGGTCTAATGGGGTTAGGCACCGGATCACTGGACGAGTTGCTAAAGGGGTTTAGCAACACGCAGACATAGGAGCGCTCCTTGTTATTCTAAGAACAAATGGAGCATCATGGGTTCATCCCGAGTTCTTAAAATCATTTCTGCATCTTAAAACATACCTTTGTTAAGCTCAGCTTCATGTTAATGGACAGCAGCTTGGCTCCTGCTTCCCATCTATACATGATGGGTCCAAAGTGATAAGTGATGTTGGCATTACAGGTGAGGTCACAGAGGCTCTTGTCCTTGTTGCATTCTATGAACACTGTGGGTTTTGGAACTGGTTCTGACAGAAACATCAACAGATTAGCGTCAACTGGACTCAGATTGAAACCAACAAAGCTCAGTCAAGCCTGCTGAACTCACTCATAACCCAGAGCTCTATCTTATCAAGAGTCTTGCTGCCAAACACAGGGTTGTAATTGCCGGTGTCCTCTACTGTCAGATTGTTGATGATCAAACTTCCAGTTGATCTGTCCAAGCCACAGCGACCTGGAGGCAGGATCCAAATACAGGCATCAGGCGTGAATGAATCTGCAGGGTTTCAGGTTTTACAATGAGTCAATCACATGGGAACTTACCAATAAAACCTCTTAAACAAACTGCATCAGCTCCAGACCACTCCATGATGTTTCTCATGTTGTGCTTCCAGGTTACGGTCGTTATGGTAGTAAAGGTCTGACTTGGATGCAGGACAACTGAGTCACCAATTTTTGCGTAGATCAGACGAGCTGTGAATGAAAAACAAAAACATTTTTATTACTTCCTGTGAACTTTTTCCTGTTTCTGAGCAGCTTTAATATTTTGATCATATCTATTTTTATTTTTCTCTTTAATCTTATCAACAAAACCAATCTGTAGGTATCATCATAAAAACTCTTATAGCCTGATCTGCAGATACAAATTCGATATCATGCAAGTCCACCGTTTTATTCTCCAAGGGGAAAAAAGGTCATTTTATAGCATGGCCGATATTGTATGCATTCCATTTTTTTAATTTAAGTAATTGTGATATTTCCAATAATTGTCTTTTTGAAACCTTAAAAAATATAAAGTGTATAAAGTTTCAATTTGACAGGTTAATTACAAAAATGGCACTAAAAAGTGACATAATCCCTGTAGCTATCAGGTTGTACAATGTCCAACTCTGACTAATTTCTCTCTGGACCAATTTATTTATAAATTAATCCATGTGCATCCTTGTTATTATTTTACTCATTTATTTTTATTTGATTATATTTCACTATTTTTATAAAATTTTGGATGGAGTAGTTGTCAGCATATAAGTAGTAATAATAAAGTATATTCTATTCTGTAATTATGTCATTTCTATGTCTACCAAGCAGAAATGCAACCAAATAAAACAATAAATTGACTGTTTACACTCACCACAGCCACTTTCCTGCATGAAGTAAAGGAGGAGCACGGCAGAGACAGTCCAGAAAGCAGACATGATCCGAACATGAAAAATACCGAGACCAAAAACACGTCGACTGATAATACTGGTGATGAGAGTCAGCAGAAGATGAAATGTTTAAGCTGTGTGGAAAGAGAAATAATGACGTTAGAAAGGCAAAGTATGTAAATATGTGATTCTAACTTCTGTTTTACTGAACAGTTTTAGAGATGATTCAGAAAATATTTCAAAAAGTGAAACATCAGACATATTCATCACTTAATTCAAGTGTTTAATTCTATTTGGCTTGATGATGATTGCTTACAAATTACTGAGCATCTCGGAAAATTTGAATATTAATCAAGTAGAAAAAATACAATAAAATAGCTAAAAGCTGTCCTTCTTTTAGGTGTGTTGTTTTTTTACTTTTGCAATAAACAGTCCATTATTTGTCTAATTTTTCAATAAAGGTGGCTAAGATTCATTCCTTCTTAAAAAAAAAGACAAATTAAATATTTGACATTGCTTTTGCATTCATTTAGTGATTTGTTTTCATTTTTGGACACTCATGAGCATGAAACCTCTATTAAAACCATTAGGTACAAATGATTAAAAGTACATTTTCATAAGAAAACCTGCAAAAAAAGCAAAGATACATTTAAGTTTTCCAGGTTTTTGTCAAAATGACTTTCTGTACATTTGCTCTTGTCTGAGAAACAAACCTCTCCTATTATTATAATCCATTAAATCAGGACTAATAAGGTTGATTTTATCACAGCGAACCTCCTGACTGTAGCTGGAAGGATTTCTTTCTACTGAACATTTATCCATGTGAGATTGAGTCCAAACAGAACCACTTACCTCTGTGTTTTAGGTCAAAGGTCAGTGAACATGTAGTCTCATGCTTTCACTTCTATCTTTTGTAGTTTACTTGGTGGCATCAACTCCAACTGCTAATTGAACACGAAGATCAACTTCTACTTTCTAAAAAGAGAAAAAGCAGGAAAACAGTCTAAATAAAACAGACTGTTTTATTTAGACTGTTTTATTTATTCAGATGGCTTATTCCTGTAAGCCATCTGAAGCATCCTTCAGTCATACATAATGAAAAGATGAGTAAGTATTAATAAAAAAAAAACATTTCTTTAGTTGGAAGAGTGAAAAGTAACAATGAACGACTAACCAGCTTCAAATAAAAGACTAACGTTACTCACTATAACTTACAAATGTAGATAAATGAAAACAAAAACACTTTAAAGTTTATTCTGTGGTTTCCAAACAGTCTGAACATGAACAGATAAAAAAACAGAAGCAAAAAGCCATACTCACTGTTTCTGGCACTGCGCTGTCCTCCTGTCAGTTATGTTGCTCTGGAAAGTTGGTGGTTACCATAACAACCAGTAACCATGGAGTGAATCAGGATCACTTCTGTGTTTTCTTCTCCAGCGTTATATTAGATAGATTTAATTGTACACAGGGTTTCATGTGTAATTCTGCAATATTTTGTTTATGTTTTAGCCTGGAAGTAACAAACGAATGGTGATGATGTTTTCCAGCATCACTCCTGGACAGAATATTTCTAATCTGGGAGGGGAAAAAGGGAAATCGTATTAATTTAATATGGGATTTAAGATACTTTATTTTATTATTTGATCTTTTTCAAAGGTTCTGGTTCAAAAACAACGAAGAAGAAAGAAAGGATGGGTTGAATTCATCAGGGTTTATGGATAGATGTAGCTGAGTATCATCAGCATAACATAACATAAAGTTCTAACATTCAAAATTGCAAGAAATATCTATGAAACTAAGGTTGAAGTGACATAAATACAGGACTAAAAGCTACTTGGATATGTGGTTCTAAATCCGATACACATCTGATCTTTTCAAATATGACCTGCGTCTGCATGGCCAGGTCGCATTTATTTGACCTTATACTCAATAAATGTCACTATTCTGCATCCTGGGAAGGAAAATGACCACCATGGTGGACAATAATCCAGAATAAGTTGTTAACAACTTCAAAATCATAAGCTATGCTCCACCATTAGCATCCATGTTTACATCCGCAAACACTGAGCAGTTCTTCATTATGGCAGCTGGCAAAGCATCGAGCACTCTCTCTGTGTTATTGTTAAGGCCGTAGCAGAAAAAGGGGAGAACAGGACACCAATAACCGTTTTAAGCCCTTTATAGGCGTTTATTTTTAAAACATAAGTCTAGGGGACATGGGCACTCTGTCATATTCCAGGAACCACCTCAGTCTGGCCCGTCGTCCTTCCCAGATCTCCTTCAAGCAGGTCAGAATCCCCCACCTGGTTCTCCAACGCTCTTTTAGGAGGTCCAGGTAGACCCGTGTCTCCATGTGACCTTAGGCGCCTCCCGATCCAGAACCTTAATGGAAACACCGCAAACAGAACACGCTGCACCAGCAGAGGGCGTCACACTACTGTATTTTGTTTGTTGTCAAGAGGTGTTTTGCTCGATTCAATACATCTGTGATGAATTTAGATGTCTGTGATCATTTGAAGCTCCTGGCTTTCTTTCTGAAGCTCCTGGTCGACAGGCTGCCATCGTTCTTCATCATCATGGAGATGAACATCATGGAGATGAAGGTGTCCTTGTCTAGAGTTTGTCCTCCTCATTGCAGGTGAGACCAATCTGTCACCACACCAGAAACAAAAGAGGAAGATTCAACTTATTGTAAAGAACAAACTGCTGTTTGGTTTTTCTCTTTGGTTTTCTGAACAGGTAAAAAAAAAAAAAAAAGTTTAATATTCCAAAACAAAAGTCTCCATCAAACGGTTGTAGCTTCTAAATGATTTTCCACAACCTGCAGCTCCTCATTTATAATCCAAGGTTTTCTTCCTCTACTTACTGCATGTACTCTTGGCACAGAGGTTAAAGTTCAAGCTATATTGGTAAAGGTATTTATAGAAGATCTGGTAACTCACCCAATACTTTCAATACTTTCCAAACTTATTCCTGCAACAGAGATAAAAATGTGAGATCAACTACGTTTCTTTTACGAGTTGATATCTGAATGAATTGATATTTGAAGTTATATCCTTTCAAATGGATCTATTTCCATGTAAAGTGTAAACAAAACAAGCCATTCCATCATATAAGTGGCAATAAACAATAATAAAACTTCCAATTTCATGGAAATTAGAGCTACAAAGATCAACTCCATCGGCTGAACGCCAACTATTAGAAGATTCAGCTAATGTGACTGATAAATAGGAGTATACTGTGGGAGTAAACAGAGCTTTTGACACAACAAGTCATAAATTACTGTTGAGTAAATTGGAGAAATATGGAGTGAAAAAAATAATCTTTGAAGCCGGGCAGATGTAACTCATGTTTTTGTTGCTTTTGTCCGAGAAAACCTGCTGAGATATTGGTTCAGGACATCTTAGAGGACAACAAGGACGTCTGTCTGCTTTCGATTAAAGTGCAAAGAAATGAGGGATGAATCCAGACTTTAAATGATCTCATCTTACCACTTTCCCTCATGGCTTTCAGGCTGATAGAAGACCTCTCGCCATGGCCTTCTTCAAAGTTCTGTGTTTGCTTTTGTTCTGTAAAATTAAAATCACAGTGGAACAAAAGTTATTATTATAAAGCCTGTAAAATGCAGCAGAGTTTGTGTTTACATTAATGTGATGAAAGTCTTGCAAAGGCGATATTATTGAAGCTGAAAAGGAAATGTTTGTTTTTCAACAAAATTCAAAGCTATATGTGAAAAGTAAATGTATGAACCCACCAAAACAGATCAACACAAACACTTTTTACAGTAGAAAGGATCAGATTTCCTTGTTTTTGACAAAAATGGGAAGAAATGTAACATGATGAGACGTTATAATCCTCACCTTTCCTGTGCTTAACATAGCCACCAGCCACAACCAGAACCAGGACTACAAGAACAACCGGTACCACCACTGCTGCAGGATGAACCCCTGGAATTACAGAGATAATTATTGAAACTGACCTGTCCAGGGTGTACCCCGCCTCTCGCCCGGAACGCAGCTGGAGATAGGCACCAGCAACTCCCGACCCCACAAGGGATAAGGGTGCAAGAAAATGGATGGATGGATGGATGGATTATTGAAACTAAATCAGTCACTGAAACGGCCCAACACCTGCAGCTCTAGTTACTCTGGCTTTATGTGGCAGAACGTAACATTGCATCCACCATGGCAGCATCATGCTGAGCTTTTCATCAGCAATGGCAAAGAGGCTGGTTAGATTCTTTACGTTCTATCATTGTGTCATTTTTTCAGTTTTTCACCGTTCTCTGAGGTAGCCATATTGGTTATTTTTCTTATGTTCTGTTTATCAGTTCATCCCTGGTTTCTGTCTTTAGCGTTTCTCCATTTTTTTTTTTTCGTTTTTACTTTGATTATTTGTGTTCATCATTGTTACCATGTCAGTTTATTTCTCCCAGGCTTAGTTCCTCTTTGTTATGAACTTTCACAGAATAAGTACCGGGTACTCCCTCACAGATTTCTTCAGTCTATTTATGTCACTCTGATGAGAAAAATAAAAAACAAAACTTTTATTTTATAATTATGATTTAAAGTGACACTACATCATTTTTATGAGGTAGTTAAGTCATAATAATGAGATAAAAGTTTTAGTTTTTCCTTATGACTTTGCTATCTCATAGTTATGAACTGGTTAAGTCATAATTATGAGATATAATTTGTATTTTTTTTTTTTTATCAGAGTGGCAGAAATTCCCCTCTATAGTTTTTGCTCTTCTGTCACTATTAAATGTTTTAATAAAACAAAACAAATAATATAAAAGATAACCAGAATAAATAATAAATACAGTTGTTAAATGATTATTTCATTTATTAATAAAAATAGGGTAAGTTTTTTTCCCCCATGAATAAACTGTTAGTAACAATGTTTTTAGGTTCAGTTTTAATATCCAGACCTTTTAAAAAAGACAGGAATATTTGCAGCTCACCTTCATTAATAGGAGTAGCCACCTCATCGCTGGTTGAGGAGCTAACAGGGTTTCTCACCTTGCAGGTGTAAGCACGACTTTGATTTTTCTACGAAGCAAATAGAAAGCAGCTCTAAACCAGCCCATCATGGTTTCATCGAGTTCTTAAAAGCATTTCTCTCCAGACAAATGGATCCGTCTTAAAACATACCTCTGTTAAGCTCAGCAGATTATCAGTGGACACCACCTTGTTTTCTGCCTCCCATTTATATGTGACGGGTCCAAACTGAGAACTGGTGTTGGTTTTACAGGTGAGGTCACAGAGGGTTCTCCTGATGTTGCATTTAAAGAGCACCATCGGTTTTGGGATGGGTTCTGACAGAAACACCAACAGATTACCGTCCGCTGGATTCACATTAAAACCAATAAAGTTCAGTTAGACCTGCTGAACTCACCGAAGACCTTGAGTACCACTGGGTTAAGAATCAAGTTGTTAATCTCAGGCGTGTAGCGGCCGCTGTCCTCGACTGTCAGGTTGTGGATGATCAAACTTCCTGTTGTTTTCTCCACGTCGCTGCGACCTGGAGGCAGAATCCAAATAAAGATCAATGAATCTGCAGGGTCGCAGGTTTTGCAACACTTCAATCACAGATTCATTACCTTTAAAACTTTTGTAAAGAATAATGTCCTGTCCATACCACTCCAAGATAGGGCTCATTTCGTGCCCCCAGCCAATAGAAGTGATGGGATAAAAACTCCGACCTGGATGTAGGACAACCGAGTCACCGACTTTTGCATAGACCACAATAGCTGTGAATGAAAAACAAGAACTTTTTTACTTCTTCCTGCAAAATGTACTGTTTCTTTATAATATCTACTTGTAGTTTTTTTATTTACACTTATAACAGAAGCAAAACAGAACCAAATAAAACAATATATTCCATATTTGTACTCACCATAACTCTTCTGCACCATTAAATTAACAAGGAGAACCGCAAAGAAAATCCAGAAAACAGACATGATCCTAAAATGATAAGTACCAAAAACACAACTTTGAGTAATAACTCTGGTAATAAAATACTCATACTTCAGTCATACACTATGAAAACATGCATCTGTACAAATTAAAAAAACATTTTGGTAAATGAAGAACCATGCAACAAACCAGGTTTGGATAAATGATTCACATTAATCATCATAACTTACAAATGCAGAAAAGTAAAAACAAAAATACCTTCAGTATCTGTTTGGCTTCCAATCAGTCTGTTCACACAAAGCTAGCAAGATAACAGAACGCACTGAAATCGCTCATCAGTTAAACAAAACTGTTATGTTTCTCTTGACAGTTGGTGGTTACCATAGTAACAAACAACAGGAAGCTCCTCCCCTTTTCTGTAGCTATCTTCCAGTATTAAGCATTAGCACATACATTAGATCAATATAATTATGTACAGGGTTTTGTGTGTAATTTTGCCATGTTTTAACATTTTAAGTGTCTTTAATTTTACAACTGTTAACTGGAAGGATTGCTCTGTAGTTTGTTTAGGGTTATTTATTGTATTTTATTTGACATATAGAGACTGATGTTAACCACCAACTCTTTTTTTTTCTATTGTTTGGTATTTTTACTTTTTTTTAAATAAAAGTAATGTTTCAGTTATCACTTGTGTGATAGTTATTGAATGTCTAATAGAGAACATAGTTTATTTTTCAACATTTATTTAGCCAGGTAAAAATTTATTGAGACCAAAGTTTATTTTATAAGAGACAGAATACAAAAATCAGACTTTATATTAAGAGATAATAAGAAACACTCAATGATAAAATACAAAGCCAACCTTTTTAAAGAAGCCATATTTGGAAAATAATCATAGATGAAATGTGTAATGAATCAATATTTTTCACTTTTTAAGCTAAATTACTGAAATAAATTAACTTTATGATATTAAAGTTGACTGAGATGCGTTATTGTTTAGGCTTGGTTGCCTAGTGAATGATGGACTCTACGTGGTTGCCAGGAAAGAGCCCGGTTCTCCCGTTAACTCACCGATAACCCGGAGCTCCTTTTTGTCAAGAACGCTGTAGTTGACGTCAAATGTGTAGCGTCAGATTGTTGATGATCAAACTTCCACTTTCTATGTCCAAGTCACAGCGACCTGGAGGCAGAATCCAGAAAAAGAGATTATGCACAAATTAATCTGCAGAGTTTTACAATACTTTATGGCTCAATCACAGGTTAACTTGCCTTTAAAATTTCTGTAACAAGTAATGTTCCTGCCGAACCACTGCAAGGCGGGATCTGTTTTGTGCTTCCACGTTACTCTACTGATGATATTAAAACTTTGGCCCGGCGACAGGGCAACTGAGTCGCCTACTATTTTGTAGATTAAATCAGCTGGAAAAAAAAGCAAAGTTAAATATTAAAGATTAAACGTTACCAAATTGTGTACATATTGATGTTATACTCACCGATGGCGACTATCGAAGGCACGGCTCGAAATATGTGAATAATCACAACTGAAACACACAGTAATACCATGGCTTTTAAAAAAAAACAAGAATTTTAAAATTGTTAATTAAAAAGAAGAAACACTTCAGCACGTATGGAGGGTGAGAAGCAATAATGGGAGAGCGATGGTGATCTCAGACGTTACAGGTTAAAAACGAAATGTCTAGATTAGCGTATAATCTTGACAAGAAAGGAATCGGTGGTTTCCTGTTGATTAAGAAACAGTGAACCTGTTCCGTCATGAGATAGAATTAACCTCACGATTCTAGCTTGTCCGGGGCTGATTGGAGCGATCGTTGTCTGAAGAAAGAACTGAAGTAGCATCTTCTCGTAGTATAAATATAACCCCATTAACCGACTGTTTCGAGTAAACGCTTACCCTTCGCGGAAAGGGGAGACAGTAAACCACTAAAAATGATGTTCTCAACAGAATTAAAGCTGCAGGTAGCATTTAATGAGTATTCAGGAGCTTTGCCTCATGTTTCACATACGTTTGGTAGCTGGTTGAATCAAGATGTTGAGATTCACGACAGCTTGATGAACGATGTCTGCATATCCTGACTTCAGAATGTCCTCTTTGTGGAATTTCTGCAGCAAGCCATCAATCACTTCTTTCATAGATTGTGTCCAGTGTGCCTCTCACACAAAGACATGCAAACCTGTCTTTACTGGTCCAGTGCAGGAACTCTTTAGTGAGCAGTGATGAGTACCTTCATGACCTCAGGGACACCAATGCGAAAGACAATGCATTTTGGCAAATAATTTAAAATCCCACAAAACTATAAGTTTCCTGGAGCTGGACCTGAGAACACTGAGTGTCGGTTCCCCACAGCTCCTCGTTAGTATAGTGGTGAGTATCCCCGCCTGTCACGCGGGAGACCGGGGTTCAATTCCCCGACGGGGAGACTGACACCCTTTTTTTTTTTATCTGCAACATGCACCAACATGCAAAAAAGACAACTGCATTGGCCGGGAATCGAACCCGGGCCTCCCGCGTGGCAGGCGAGAATTCTACCACTGAACCACCAATGCTTACATATCCATACTCATTCTCTTGCACACACACACACGTGTGTGTGTGAATTCGGGGGCTTGGACTTTTATGCATGTCAGTTACTGCATCACGCCTACCCTTAAACAAGGAGTTCCACAGTATCAGCACTGGGCTTTGGTCTCTATAAGGCTCATCAGACTTCAGATGACAATATATTTTGGTTACTAACAACTCCAAAACCTGACTCAACCACTAGGTTGCCTCAGCTGGACCCGAGGACACCTGGTGGTGGATCCCTAGCAGCTCCTCGTTAGTATAGTGGTGAGTATCCCCGCCTGTCACGCGGGGGCCAGCCGAATATAGGTGTAGTTCACCGAAAGCCTTAAAACTAGAGGTTCCTGGTTCGATTCTCAGTCATAGCAAACCTGTGTTGTCATTTCACAAAGAAATGATTCCTTGATTATGTTTTACATTTCAGGTAATATGTCTTTCTACATGGAAAGCAAGTTAACAATGCAAATTAACTGCACAAAAATGGTTTTGTCAGCCTTTCATTTTACATTGCATTTGGATGCCCATCTGAATATATCAATGTATTACACAGTTTTTTGTTCATTTTTTTGTTGCTTATTAATAAATGAATTAGCTTATAAGGTGCTTTAATGTAGAGTATGTTTCTTTTTACATGTAACTTTATCATGCAACATAGTTAAGTCACAGTTTCCTTTTTATTTTAATGTTGTTGTTAGAAGGGGTGCCGATTTAATTTAAAAAAATTTATTTAAGAATGACCATATGGTTGTAATTAAATTATTTATTAAAATCTGAACGTGAAAAAATATTTTACTTATTTAAACATATATACAGAATTGAGTACAAGTGTTAATGTAAGGCAAAGATGTAAAGAAATTTTATTTTCTTTACAAATATAAACAAAATGCAGTATCAAAATGTCACAAGAGTAATGTAAAATATATATATTCAACCATCCACTTTCTTACACCCTTGTCCCTAGTAGGTGCTGCTGCCTCTCCAGCTACGATCCGGGCGAGAGGCGGGGTGACCCTGGAGAGGTCGCTAGTCTGTCGCAGGGCAACACAGAGACAGAAGGGACAAACAACCATGCACACACACTCACAACTAGGGAGAATTTAGAGAGACCAATTTACCTAACAGTCTTGCTTTTGGGCTGTGGGAGGAAGCCGGAGAACACGGAGAGAACCCACCATGCACAGGGAGAACATGAACTTTGGATATTTTAACTATAACATGCAGAAATAAATGGAAAAAAATCCACTTGGAACAGTAACAAATCCCTATACCAAACTGTACATTGTTCATTTAAATTACTTAATATTTACAATATTTACACCAAACACTAGGACTTGCAAAATTATCTGCAATTATTTGCCCTTTTCGGCAGCCCACCTCTCCTTTTCAGCTTCATAAAAAGAGGATTGACAAAATTCCCCCCATGTCATTTCCCCTTTCATTCCCTGGGCCTGGTACAAAGACAGGATTTTTGCAGGGCAGTAAATGTACTTCCCATTGACACCAGTGAACCCAGTGTGGACATGGGGACTGTTTGGGCCTTGTTTCAGAGGCTTGTGGCAGAACCTGCATAGACGCCCTGCAGGATGCTCCTCCTTGGTCTTCCTTTTCCCCCGTTCCTCCATCACCCGTCTTACTTCTGTTGAGCGTTGCGTTGCATAATAATAATAATAATAATAATAATAATAATAATAATAATAATAAACACTTGCTAGGGACACTGTGATGGACTGTAAGGAAACAGCTTCCGTATTCATCTGATGTAGAAGTGTACTTTGAAAGCAAGCCTTTTCAAACACAATCGCTTGTGATTTTAAATAAATTAACTAATAGACTAAATAGTAATAAAATACACAGGTTTCTTTAGCTATAGCTTGATAGATTTTTAAAAACTTTTAACATCTTACTTCGCTTACGATGGGATTTCAAAATAAGCTAAAGATGCTAACTCATTCGGAAGTTTAAAATAAAATAACATTCTGCTGAATGTAAACAAGGCAATCAAAACAGCCTTAAAGTTCTTCCTTACTGTAATTACAGAGAAGACGTGGAAACAGCTCCCCCCAAATCCCGCTGGTGGTCAAACAGTGCATTACACTGTTTGACCACCAAACAGTGTGGTCAAACCAAGAACTACCATAGAGAATGAATGGGAAAAGTTAAGAGAGTTAAGCTTAACTATTTTCGCCACCCGCGCGCGCTGCTTGACGCGCCTGTCGTGGGTTCGACTCCCGGACCCGACAGCATTTGCTGCATGTCTTCCCCCCTCTCGTTACCCCCTTCCTGTCAGCCTACTATCAAATAAGGGACACTAGAGCCAACAAAAAGCCCTCTGGTGGGGAAACAAACAAACAAAAAAGGTATTTGTAGCCAATCCTGGTTTATGGTGACTGTCAGTGGCTGTTTTCTTTTGTCATCGACTGATTTGACAATAAAGACATTTGATGTTTCAGTGTATTCGGAGTGCAGTGCTTGTTGGGGCAAACAGATTTCTTTGAGTTTTGATTTGCTTCCTGAAAAACTAAAATTCTTCAAAAATTCTCTTCTTTTTGGATTCCTATTGGCTCTCTGATCTGATCCCTTATGGTTTTACTCTTCAGGCCAGAATTTTACTCTTCCAGCAGCTTTAAGTCTGTTTCTGCTGTGCAAGACGGATATATCTTTGCAGAACAAAGGAATAGTGGAAATAATTTAAAGAAGGTGAGAATTTTGGAGGTGAAGGGGTTAATTGTTTTTATTTAAGAATCTTGTGAGTGATCATCTCAAGTCTTCTCAGATGTCAGATTTTTTCCCTCTTGCTGGCTCCATTTCAGTCAAGTGTAGGAGCCATATATAAATGTTTTTGGAACATAATACAAAATGTTTTGTATTTACGTGAGTTTAATTTTTTACTCTTCTATGTGGAAAAAGATAAGCATCTGTAATTGTGTTGTGCTTAGGCTTATTGCGTGGTGCCTTTTGATTGGCTGTTTACTAATTAGTTTATGAAGACAAAAGTACTTGTTTATTGTAGAAGTCTGGCACCTTCAGAGTAACACAGTCTTTGGACCGTCACTTTCTATTTGTTTTTGAATCTGTTTGTTATTTTTTATTTCCTTTTAAGTTCATTAAGACAAAGATGACCTTCGGATTCAAGACCTAAGGGGCTAGACTAGTGAGAGCTTGCCGCACTTACAGTCAAGTTTATTTGTGTAGCACATTTCAGCAACAATGCAGTTTCAAAGTGTTTTACATAATAAAAAAACACACAAATATACTGTAAAGTCACAAAATATACTATAATCAACAATTGAGAAATCTGGTAACAAACATTACATTTTGATGAGTCACATCATCAAAATCATTAATACACATGAACTATAAAAGGTTCCTTTCATTTCGGCCACTACTGAAGACAAATATTCCTCTGATGAGATCAAATACAATAACCCATGAAGCAGCGGCTCATCACGCTTTTATTTTGAAAACTGACATGCAAAATGAAGCGGTCACGTGAGGAAAAAGACTTGGGACTATCACTATGTATTCGCCCTATGCAGATGGTCTCGAGTAAACTTGAGCTGACCTCCCTGAAAGGCAGGGTACCCCCTTACACAACCTCCACACAGACACATCCATGAGTACTTAACAGTTTACATAAAGAGCTTGTTTTTGATCTGTTAGAAACAGCAGTGCTAACCACCTTGTCCTGTGCAGCCCACCTCAAGAAGACAAAATGCTTAAATAACATGGGCATAGTCCCAGTTCAAACAGACATAATTAGTGTGCATTCTGCTAATTTTTGGCACTAATGGCCTTCATGTACTGTGAACCAAAAACAACAGAACAGAGATAGGAGAGGAAGACAAGGTTGAGAATCTAACCAAAGTCCTAGTGTAAAAATCTGAGTAACAGTCTCTTTATAGACACCTTGCATGTTATTGTTTACATTGGGGAATTTCCTGCATGTGCAGAATATTGGAAGACAAAAAGACTATTCTTTTACTTGCCATCCATACAGTAGAACAATTCCATTAACTAAATGAAACCTGGAGATGTAGCATTAATTCAGTGGAGCACGCAAAGGGAAGAATTAAGCAGAAAAACGATTCAAGAACAAAACCATTCATACTACTTGTTTCTCGCTCTCTGTTTGCTATGCTACACACATGGCTGTTGCCATAGCAACTGATTGACAACAGCTCCACTAGTGTATCAGAATTCAACACCCAAAAACACACCGTTTCCCACAAAAAAAGACAAAAAAAAAAAGAACAATCTGTCTGATACAGTATTATGTTTTCAGACTTGCTGTGTATTTTGAATTATTTAGAAGTGAACACAGCAGTGGTTGATTAGCTAATCAATAGATCAACAGTACAGTGGTGTTCTGTTGTGTGTGGGTTGCTTTTTGTTTCTTTTTAACTGTACAGAAACACCAAATTTTGCTGCACATCTGCAAGTTAAGGTTGTTAAAGTTAAGCTAGCATAACTGACCTACTTTCCTCTTCCTCTCCATTTCTTTTATTAAAACATTTTCCTGACCTTGTTTTTGGTTTTCACATTGTTGACATTTAGAAAAAAAACTGTCCCTTTTTGTTTTAAATACCGTACGTACATTTAAGATTTAGTGAATTATGGTAACAGCTAAAACCAATGGTAGCCATTGTTAGTGAGCTTTTTTTATTTTTTATTTTTGCCCTCCATCTGGGAACTGGAGGGCGGTATCTTGTGCTTGTGATGTCATACTACAAAGTGTCTACATGCTATGCATTGCACCACTGTAACATACACAACTCCACAAATACAATGTTTGCATGTTTGTTTTTCTACAAATATCTTTTGATTGCTCCTCTGAATATTTTTGTGATAAACTGTAAGGACATGTAAAGGATTATAGATCCATATATAGCACTGTCACAACAACAAATTTTGTTAAATTGTCCCAGAAGTCATTGGGATAAATGATATTATTGTTGTTTGGAGACCATTTTCACTTGATATAATGGTCATGGCATAATTATGCAAGCATACATTCTTAAAGATAAATAAACTTTAAATTCTAATGGACATTTAACACTGGAACTGGAAGACATTTTAAATATCCAAACTAAATGAAAGAAACAACAGAAACTACAATTAAAATTAATTATGGAGTCTGTGTAAACAAAACTGTCCTTCAAATAAAGGGCTAGTTGAGACCAATGCGCCAGATTGAAAACTTTTTTCATCCTGTAGACAAAAAAAACTCTCTGTATGGTAACAGATTAGGCTGAGACTCTGGCAAATGGCAAAGAGCAAAAATCTTTATTACGTTTGCAAACGGAGAAAACACAGCATAGCACAACACAACAGCTGTACCTGCAATGAGTTCTGATTTGGAGCTGCAAGCTCTCACAATATATAGGACTCTCCCACAATGTG